>APFE030357058.1:10653-84770 GCA_000404065.3 Pinus taeda | reverse complement strand
TCAACGCCTTAGAATTCAGCCTCTTCGAGGGGGCAACCTCCTTTACATTACACAAATGAACAATTCTTGGATGATTCAAATGATAAAACCTCCTTTCTATATATAGGAGTCTAAGGAATCACAATATAACCCAGCCGACTTAACAATAATAATATAAATCCACAAAAATAACAATAGAGGGATTCTATGGGGCACAGTAATAAAAATATAGGGACAATAGGAGCACAACAATATTAATAAGGGATACAACTACAATAGTAATGGGGTAATCAATAGTATTATAGGGACCTAACAGAATATGTTGGATGTGCTCAATGAAGCTATTTGCCTTATCTGTTTTGGATTGGACATGCGCTGAATCTGTGTGAGTAGTTGCAACTGGCATGGCCATATCAATGGGACATAGTGGCTGGAATCCCAAGCCCACCTGAAAAGGGTTGTGTCCAGTTGAGCTGTGGAGAGCTCGGTTGTAACTGTGTTGAACATAAGGGAGGCTCTCGTCCCATGTGCATGGATTCTTTGAGTTGTACATGCACATAATTTGTACGATCATTATCTTGACAACCTTTGTCTAGCCATTAGTTTGAGGATGGAAGGTTGTGGACTTAGTGAGTTTGGTGTCGAGCATCGACTAGAGACTGGACCAAAATGTACTGAGGAACCTGTTGTCCTGATCTGATATGATAGACTGTGATATCCCAAAGCGTACCCACACTCGTTCAAAGAAGAGTTTAGCAGTGGCTTCTGCTGTGATATTCTTCTTGTAGGCGGCCATAATGGCCATCTTCGAGAACCTATCGACGACCACAAAAACACAGTCGTTTCCATGCTTAGTGGAAGGAATATCTGACATGTAATCCATGGAGATGGATTCCCAAGGTCTTCAAGGGGTAGGCAGCGGGGTATAGAGGCCTTGCTTCTTGATGGTCGGTTTGGAAATGACACAGGCAGTGCATGATCTGATGTACTTACCAGCATCGTGTCGAAGATTCGGCCAATAGAAATACTTCTGCAGTATTTCCACTGTTTTCTTGACCTCAAAATGTCCAGTATCCTGGTTGCAGTGTGCTTCCCAAATCATCTTGGAACGCTCGCTTGAAGGAACACAAACGTGACCTAGGTGGGATAACAGGGCATCCTAGAGGTGGAAATATGGAACACGCTGACCCTCCAAGAGTGTCTGGTATGTGTGGCTGAATTCTAGGTCACTTTTGTAGAAAAGTGGCCAATCAGAAGTATCATGCCCACAAGAGTTGAGCACAGTGGTTAACGCCATGATCGGTGGTCGACTGAGGCAATCTGCAACATTATTGGTGCTACCCTTATTATACTTGATATTCAAATGGAACTGTTGCAGGTATGTAGACCACTTCTGATGGCGATTATTCTGCAATTTCCCTTGGGTCTGTATGAACTGCAGGGGTTGGTAGTCTGTGTGGATGACCATTTCCTTCCCCAAAATGTAATGCTTCCATTGTCGGTAGGCCTGAACAGTGGAATACATCTCTTTATCATAAGTGGGATACTTCTGAACTGTGTCTGAAAGTGTTTCACTGTGATATGCCACTGGATGCACGTTTTGAGTAAGGACTTGCCCAATAGCATGGTCAGAGGCATCTATCTCGACCTCAAATGGTTGTTGTAAATTTGGTAACGTGAGCATTGGTGCCGTGCAGAGGCGATCTTTCAACTCTATGAATGCCTTCTGTTGAGATTCAGACCAAAAGAATTTTTCTTTCACTCCTCCCTTGGTGACTTGACTCAAGGGCCAAGTGATATGAGAAAACCCCAACATGAACCTGCAGTAGAAGTTGGCAAGACCTAGAAAGCTATGGAGATCTGTCAGAGTGGTTGGAGATGGCCAATCCGAAATGACTTGGATCTTGGCTGGATCCACATGCACCCCCTATTCATCAATAATGTATCCCAGATACTGAACCTGGGTCATGCCAAAAGTGCATTTCTCCAAATTGGCACATAGCTTGTGTTGTCGTAGTGTTTAGAGAACCTGTCGGTTGTGGTGGAGGTGCTCTTCCCAACTTTGGCTGAAGATCAGGATGTCATCCAAGTATACCACTACAAATGAGTTGGTGAATGGATGCAAGATGTCATCCATTAGACTCATGAAGGTTGCAGGAGCATTCATCAATCTGAAAGGCATAACCAACCATTCAAAAGGGCCCTCCTTGGCTTTGAAGGTAGTCTTCCACACATCAGACGGTTCGATTGGTACCTGGTGATATCCTGACTTCAGATCAATATTGCTAAAATATTTTTCCCCCTTTAGTTGTTCCAGGAGGTCATCAATTCGTAGGATCAGATACCTATTATGGACAGTGATCTTGTTCAGCGCCCGATAGTCAATACAGAGTCTCCAAGTCCCATCCTTCTTCTGTACCAACACAATCGGGCTCCCACAAGGTGATGAGCTTAGACAAATGACCTTTTCATAGCAGCTCCTGAATCTACCTCTTGATTTCATTGTTCTCGAGAATGAAACACCGATAAATTGTTCCATTGGGTAGTGGCACACCTGGGGTCAGATCAATGGAGTGCTTGACTTGATAGTGCAGAGGAACCCCTACGGGGGAGGTGAAGATGTCCTCGTACTCCTCCATGGCCTTGTCCATTTGTAGTTGTCATGCAGAGGGGACCTTTCTAGAGGCCGTGGCCACCATCTTCTTCTTTCCTCGAGGGCGTATCATCAAGAAAACAAATTTCTTGGTTTTGGAAATGAGCTTACTGCATTGTTTTGCAGTAATCAAAGAGATGGTGGTAGGCGGTGCTACCTCTGGTATCCTGTACAACTTATTTCCCAATGTAATAAAAATAACACGGGGCCTTGATTCATACACAACGTGTCACTTCCACAAGTATGGTTGTCCTAATAATACATCACAAACTTCAGGGGAAGCAATGTCACACAATACCTCATCCATGAAGGGCTTGATGTTGTATGGAAGGTGACACTGCTGGCTCACATGAAGATCCTGTCCTTAGTGAAGCCACCCGATGGTGTACGGTTGTGGATGTGTTGTGGTTGGTAAGCCCAACTACTTCACGAACTCTGGTGAAATGAGGTTCTTTTGGCTCCCGCTATTGACAATGAACTGTAGCATGGAGCCCTTTACCCACATCTGGGAGTGGAAGAGATGCTCCTCCTCCTCTGGATCTTTGGGTTCATTTTTTTGGATCTTGGTGGTAGCAACAGTGGCATTGGGATCTGCATCAATGATCTGCTTCCCTTTGCAATTCCCCTTGTTGGGTTCTGACTCAGAGTCGGAACATGCATCTGATTTTGTAACCTTTAGTTCAGCCACCAGTGATTGCTTGGCCCGAAACTCACTTGTGTTGTGAGTGGAGCTCTTATGGAACTCACACCATTTTCCCGTGTCCTTTTTTGGCTTCGCGACGCTGTTCTTTGCTTTAAGCTTTGGCGGGTTGTCTTGGGCTGCCCCGCCTTAGCTTTGTCCTTTGTTTTGTGGTTTAGGGGCACCTTTCCCTGGCTTCAGATTCACAGATCCAAAGTCTCACTTATTTTGTTTAAACTTCTACTTGAACTTGACGACATATCAGTATGCTGTGCCGAGCGAGGAGATGTTCAGGAATTCTATTTCTTCCTAGATGTACTTGTGCAGGTAGTTGCAGTATTTGAGTATCAAATGCTATTCCCAATCCTTGATACCAAACTTTGTGCGAAGGGTATGGAAAAGATTGGTGAACTTCAGGACGTCTTGGTCCCTTCCCTGCCGCAGCGTGGTCCATTTTATGTATTCATCCTCATAGTTTTGGACAAGGTAGTACTACTCCTTGATGGCATCTTGGAATGAATTCCAGGTGGGTGTAGCTAAAAATAGTGAGCTGGTATTTTCATCCTTCTACTCACAGTAGGTTTCCTACCAGTCCTTGATGTGGGGGGCCGCTTTGAGAAGAGTGAAAAAAATCTTTTCCTGACTCAAAAATTCATGAACAGAAAAATAACCCTCTAGCAGATTTAACCATTTATCTACGACATCTGCATCTATCTGACCCTCGAATATGGGGATTTAAAAATTAACTTGCACCTTAAAGGGCGTGGCGTTTCCAGAGTAGCCGCTGGAAGCTGATGCGTCGCTTTTGGGTGGCTGCTGAAGGATCTGGTCAAAGCTGTCCATCATCGTGTTCTGTTGTCGCTCGAGGGCTTCTTCAAGCAAGATTTTGATAGGATCTCCTAGCCCCTTGTCTTTCTTCTCATCCACCATTGGAGGCTGCTGGGATTTGTGAGGCTGGTCTTGCAAAGGTTCGACCAGTTCAAGCCCTAACTCCTTATTTCCCGACCTTGTTGGGGACATGCAAAGAAAAACAAAGAAAAAGCAGACTACTCTGATACCACTGATCCGGATTTAAACAGGAACACAACAAATTACAGAGATAACCATAAACACATATATACAACAGAAATAATACTTCATTTCATTAATGTAAAATACTAAAATATGCTTACAAACAGTAATGGAAATAAACCAGCTAGGGTGATGGTAACTTATCTCTGAGAAGAGATGTGTGGTGGCTACATGCCTCTGAACTATGTTACAATGAGGCTTGAAGGCTTATTTATTGTTGAGAAACAATGGAAAACCCTTAATATTCCAAAACCTAACCCTAGAAGATGAAATGCCAACTGTGGGCCCCGTTTGGGCAAATTGGTACATCAACTTCCCAGGGTCGTAAATTTGGCATACGATCTCCATTTGAAGTGTACAATAGCTCGTTAGAAAGATCTATCTGAGCACTACCACTTTGGGAAGGGAAAAATTAGTCCAGGGACCCATGTTGCCCCTAGATTTCCCAAAAAACGTCGTTTAGGGCCTTAGAATGGCTCTGGAAGTTCAGGACCCCAAAAAACTGCTAAAAATAGTAAGTTGTGCTATAATTAAGGAAACTAAAAATGCTGAGAGAAACAATGGTAGGGGTCTAGGTGGACTTGGTAGGTGGCCACCAATATCCACCTAGATCACTTACTATGATGGTTTAACAGATGTTGATCACTTTTTGGATTCTTTTGTAAGAGAAGTTCTAGAGAAGCATCACTTCTATGCCCTAGATTAGGTGCTACACTAGTGAGATGGTGGAGCACATACAATGATAGTTTTGATGATTGCCACATATACAGAAAAATGATGAGAGTATGGTTTGGTCACTCACAAGTGTAGCTAACAGAAAATTATGATGGGAGGAATAACCCGTGCAACCATTTGGCTGAATGGACTGAAGTGTATGTAGCAAAGCCTCAGCTGGAGTGGGTAAATATGTTTTGTCATACCTTGGATGTTATATCGATGAATTGGTACTTGGGGACAAAAATACGCCATGGAACTGAAGAGTGGGATGTTTTGTGCCAAGGATTTTTTATGACGTTCAACTTTGAGGATGGGTTTGAATGTATTGACGAAGCATTGTAGGCGGTTAAGACAATGATCTTCAGGATATCACAACATCCTCTAGATTTGATACAACTTGATTGGACTACCTAGCTCAGCCACACGCTAGAGTGCTACAATATAGCAGTGGAAGAAGATGATGAAGACCGGAGGAAGATTAATATTCCAGAGACTAAAGGTCACCGCAAAGTTGAAGGACCACCATTAGAGAATCCAGACATAACTGAGCCGCTCAAAACTAGATAGGTGAACATTGGCACAGAGGAAAAACCGAAGTTTGAAAAGATTGGGGACTACTGGGATGATGCGATAGTAGATAAGGTTTCCAAATTACTCCGTGAATATTAGGATCTGTTCCCCACGAAGTTTTCAGATGTGAAAGGGATAATAGGGGACTTGGGTGTCATGAAGATCACTCTAAAATCGAACACAAAGCTAGTTAAGCAAAGAACTTACCACCTCAATCCGAAGTATAAAGAAAGGGTCCAGTTGGAGTTGGATAAAATGCTTGCAACAGGCATCATTGAACCAGTTGAGGAGTTTGATTGGGTAAGCTCAATGGTAGTTAAGGACAAAAAAAAAAGAAGGATGAGACATGGATATGTGTATATCTTAGGAAGTTGAATGACGCTTGTGTGCATGATCGCTTCCCAACTCCATTCACCAATGAGGTGATAGATCATGTTGGCAGCCAAGAAGCATATTTGTTCACTGATGGGTTCTCAAGGTACCATTAGATCAAGATCACGCCAAAGGATAGGAGTAAGACAACCTTCGCGACTGAATGGGGATGCTTCCAATATACTATGATGCATTTTGTGCTGAAGAATGTGTCGACAATCTTCTCGTGCATAGTCATCACAACGTTAAGATATTTCATTCACAAATTTATGGAGGTATACTTTGACGATTAGATAGTGTTTGGACTGGTAAAGTGCCACGTAGAAAGTATACGCTTGATGTTAGATACATGTTGGAGGTACCAGATCACACTCAATATGAAGAAATGTTTGTTCTACATCCATTTTGGGATCTCGTTGGGTCACATGGTATGCAAACAAGGCTTGATGGTAGACCCAATGAAGATCACGGTTATAATAAATTTGGAGGCATCGAGAAGTGTGAAATAGCTGCACGTGACGTTGGGGCATACATGTTACTATAGAAAGTTCATCAAAATCTATGCCTAGATCACCACACTGATGGAGAAAATGTTAAAAAAGGATGCTACATTCTGTTAGAATGGGGAATGCCAGAAGAGCTTTGATGTGCTCAAAGACAAAATGGTCACCGTGCCGATCATAGTCTTCCCAGATTTGAAGAAGGAATTTCATGTGAATGTGGACGCATCATGTATTGTGCTAGGAGCAATACTGATAGGGGATGGTGAGGGAGACTTGGATCATCCCATAACATTCGCAAGTAGGAAGCTATGTAAATTTGAGAAGAATTATTCAATGAAAAGGCATGAAGGTCTGGCCATGGTATATGCAGTCCAGAAGTTTAGGCACTACTTCATAGGCAGACACTTTAAGATGTATATATACCATTCTGCATCGAAGTACTTGGTGAAAAAAAGCTATGTTAGGGGGGGGGAATATGCATATGGTTGTTTCTGTTTCAAGTATATGATTTTGAAGTTATTGTGAAACCAAGACGATTGAATGCTAGATCAGATAATCTATCGTGCATTGAAATAAGAGAGGAGCCTACTAATTTGGAGGAAGGACTGATGCGCAAGTCTTTCCATTGCACATCACAGACACTCACTTTGAAGATATTATACACTTCCAGATGACGGGAACGGCTCCAAAAGTTTATACTAACCATCAAAAGAAGGAATTGGTGGTGTGCATGGAAGATGTTTATGTCATTGCAGGACACTTGTATAAAATGGGATCATACAAAATACAGTGACATTATGTGCCAAAATTTGAACAAAACAACATCCTCATTGTGGGTCATGGAGGAGTCATGGGAGGACATTATGCAAGCAAAGAAACAACATAGAAGATTATACGCGCTGGGTTGTGGTGGTCGACACTGTGTAAGGATTCAAAAGTGTATTATAGGGTGTGCGATGCATGCCAAAGGACTAGAAGACCATTGCAGAGGGATGAGCTACTGTTGAATCTGCAAATATCGTTACAGCCCTTCAAGAAGTAGCAGATTGACTTTGTGGGACCAATTCAACCTCTAGGAAAGAAAACGGGTGCATGATACATCATCACCACGACTGAGTATTTAATTATATGGGCAGAGGTGCAACTTGTGAAGGACTGTACAAGCATGACAACAACAAAATTCATCCTTGAGTACATACTGACAAGGTTTTTTTGTCCAAAAATTTTAATAAGCAATCGCAGTATGCATTTTCTTAATGAAATGACCAGGGCACTAATGGAGGAATTTTAGTTTTACCATCAAAAGAGCATGCCATATCACCCATAGGCTAATGGTACGATAGAAGCATTTAATAAGATACTAGAGAATGCACTAACGAAGGTTTGCAATACAAAAAGAAATGATTGGGATGTGCATGTACCCGTAGTGTTATGGGCTTACATAACAACTTGTAAGAAGTTGATGGGACAAATGCCTTTCAGGCTTATGGCATTGAAGCTATGATGCCAATGGAATAAATTGTACCTAGTTTGCACATAGTGGCCTTCACAGGAATGGAAGATCATGAATGAATGGAAGAAAGGCTCATAAAGCTGGAAGAACTGGAAGAAAATAGGTTTTTGGCTAGATTCCATCAACAAGTTAAAAAAGGAATGCAAAAAGGCATGACATGATCAGCACATCAAACTACGCACCTTCAAGGTAAATGATTTAGTTTTATCATATGACAACAAGTTTGATAAATTTCGAAGAAAATTTCATATGCATTAGCTGGGGCCTATGTCATCAAGGAGATTACCGATGGTGGGGCAGTTCAGTTGGTAAAGTTGAATGGAGAGCCATTCCCAGGAAGGGTGAATGGTAGCCGATTGAAGCCATACATCGAGGATATGGCTAGATTACTATGTGGTGGAAGCATAGTCTTAGCACTCCAGGAAGCTGAAAGGAGGTGCAAGACAATAAACTACACTACCTCGGTTGTAGCACTGTGTGGTTGGGGTAATGCATGGAGGGGAGGATTGTCACAGTGTTAGTAGAAGCATAAGGGAAGTTGCACTATTGAAGGAGAGACTACACAGGGTAGCTGGAAAGTGACCGTTATGGTCACTATTCATGACTTGATAGTGGGAAAACAACTAAATGGGGTGGGGGTGGGGGGCAGTAATTAAGTCTGAATTTAAAAACAAGATCTTTGAAAATTTGTCACGACTCTCGCATTTATGAACCTATTGTTGGGGGAATGGTCGGGTTCAAATTCGAAATTTCCTATAAATTACAGATGGCCGACCAACAAAAAACCCTTGGCATTTTGAGAATTGAGGTGTTGAGCTATCATGCATGCATTAACCTTGATTATTTCGAGGCTTTGTTAGTGAGTTCAGTGTTTGAGAAATTGCTGAAGGAAGCTCATGATATTTTAGCTGGCATTATGTCGACACCAGTGGAGACTGCAAGTGTTGGAGAAGTAATGGCAGCTGAGGGAGCTGCCCTGGATGTAGCAAGTGTAAAGGTACTTGCAGAAGTACCCAAATCACTGAGGTCACCAAGGCTGAGGCATACATTTCCCAATGAAGATTTTAAGATGAGGAAGGGTAAGCAGAAAGAAACACAACTAGTGCGTGAGTCACCAAGGAAACATAGAAGAAAGAAAAACCCATTGCACAAGAGAAGGCCAAGGTAGTAGACCTGGAACCTAACGAGGACACATAGGACGTTGGTGTGGGCATAGAATATGTTGAAATGGGGGCATAAGACATTGATGTTGAGGGTGTAGACCTCATATCCAAGTTGCCACCATATGTCCCTCCATGCCGAGGCAAGGCGAAGGTACCAAAGGACATTGATGAGAACAAAATCACACTTTTTACCACATTGTTGCCAGACAAAATCACATTCGAAGGACCACGCATGGTGCATATCCCCCTTTTGAAGCTAGAGGATTGGTATTTATCAGATACAAAGTGATTTCCCCACTTGGCGACTGATACATTCATGCACCGCGTCTTCTATAAAGGCTCTAGTGTGACCATGCTGGAGCCAATATAGTAGATAAAAGGTGTGGATAAGGTAGGATTGTTGAACTTGTTATGGGTGTCACGTTAAAACTGCATGCCAATAACTTTGATAGTGATGAAGTAGTTATTATGCTTGGTGCATGATGGGTTCCTGTGGTTAGGAGATCCGATACCAATCATTGATATGCTGATCCATAGGATCACCTTGCTCCCACATTCAGGGTTGAATCTGGCCATGGAATTTGGCAGGAAGTTGAGTGGGCGTGACTTTGTTGAATGAATGAAGGACAAGTTCAATCTTATCAAGAAGCCACTTAGCTACTCCATCTCCAGCATAACTGACCCTGCAGTTAATGTAGCCACCTAGATCTTTGTGGGGAAAATTATGAGGAAGTGTCACATAAATGAAGTGTCAGCACCGATGGTATATTTTACGGTCCAGTGTGTGGAGGGCATACAATTTAACTGGGTGCACTACCTTTGCAGTGACTTCCTCGTGAATTGTACAGAAGTGCAAGCTGAAAGCAAGACTTTCCACTATGCAGGGCTGCTACTATCAATTGTAATGGTTGTGTGGGACTTACCATAGGATAGTCAGTTTCCTCTGATTGCACCAGAGCTGCCAGAAGCAACGAAGTTTGCTTCATTCTGGGCCACGAAGGACCCCCAAAGGGTCAAGGACAACAAAATATTCTAGATTCTCATGGAATCAAGAATTCGCACCACAATCAACTACAAGTCACGGCTCTCATCGGCTATCTTTGAGAAGTTGTCTGAATATGTGGATTTAAACTTCCACTATGCTTCCATCAGAGCGTGGAAGGACCCTGCACAAAAATGGTATGATCTTCCATACATGGCAACGTATGATGCAATCTCTGTGGTTATGGAGAGTTTTCATGTAGAGTGGTGCAAAGCCTTAGACTTATCAGCTGGATCTAGTAAGTCTGCCACAAAGTAGAAGAAGGAAGAGGCTAGGTTAAAGATGCAGCAGTTGGATGAAAAACAAAGGAAGGAAGTTGAGGACAAAGCCAAAGCGGAGTGTGTGACCAAAATGCAGGTAGAAGGAGAGGAGGAGGATGATGATTGTGAATATGATAGGAGTTAGAAGTCACCTTCTCCATAGACAAATGAGGAGTAGCAACACTCAGAGCAGGGAGGAGCGGACCTAGAGACCACTCCATTCTAGGTTAAGCGCACATGGGAGCAGGGGAAAGTAGGGTCGCGGAAGAAGTCCAATTCCATCAAATCGTCCTTGGACTTAATCACATTGATAGTGGGTGATTTGAACGATATCAGTGATATAGTGAGGGACATGACCAAGGAACTGCTATAGCAATTCGAGCAGTAGTAGAAACAAAGCTTGGTCACCATTCAAATGGGTTTACGCAAGCTATAGATCCAGGATATTCAACTGCAGACCACTATAGGGCAGGGCAATGTGGCATTGAGCAGTTTATCATTGAGAACCCCAGACATAGTAGAGATGGTCCATACAATGGATCCTCAGGCTGTCGCGCTGTTAGACGGAGCATTGACCGCAGAAGTAGAGGCTGACAGGGCCATTGTTAGCACCATCAAGCATGTCGGGTTAAAATTCGATGTGCTTCCAATCGAAGCCTTTTCACACCCTACTGGATGGTGTGATCACCAAAATACGGGCTCAGGAAAAGCATGCCTTGAATGTTATCAATGAGAAAAAGGTGAACAATGGATAGATGTTCGTGGAAAATCGTCTGCGATTGATCTTCTTAAGAAGATCATAGAAAAGAATAAGTGCACAACATATGTGGTGGCTGAGGCATGCCGAACTCTTCTTGAGCTGAACATCCTTGAAGATGCACCAGTTGATGCAAGGATTTGGAAGCTCACTGCAGGTGTGTGCAAGGCATGAACAGAGATGGCTAAGGTTCAGTTTGAACTAAACCTTAAGATCATGGAACTTGAGTTGAGGGTCTAGCCTTCAACTCCAGCAGAAGTCAGAGAGTAGTGTGCGACCACTGTAAAAGATGCCATTGCAGCTATTGACTCCACTATGAAGGATTGCAATGGATTGCAATGCGCTTTTCGAGTGGGTGCTCAAAGTAGTGACTAATCTGTAGAAATATCCCAACTTGCAAAGACTAGAAACTGAGGCACGAGAGCTACGGTATAAGTACAATCACATCAAAGAAATAGTGTGCATCGTTGCCATCATGCAGAGGTTGGCAAGGCATAAGAAGTAAAGGCTTTAAAGGAACAGGTGGATGTAGCTTAGCACAAGGAGATAGTACTAAAGGCTTGATTGGGACCTTGGCTGGAGAAAGCCTATGTACTCACTGCCTCCATTAAAGGGAAATTGGCCAGTCTACATGCGACATAGTAGAAAATACTGGCAGACAACATAGAACTAGCGACAAAATAGTTAGTTGAGCAGATTTAGCAGGTGGTGACGTAGTGTACTACTGAGGTGGAAGTCATGCAAGTGGAGCTGGGAGGTCTTTGGGACAAGATCTCTACACTGACCGAGTGAGTCGGGGCGAGTCACTAGATTTGTTTTGGGAGCCTATTTGGAACGGGTCCCCTGGGGTCATTTTTGGGGTTAAAAGCCCATGTTTTGGGGCTAAAAGCCCAAGTTTTGTATAAAGAATGTAAAGTCTCTGCATTTTGTGGTCGTCGAGCATGAAGATGTAAATAGACAAAAATTTTTCCCACCCTTAGTTTAGATAGCTTGTGTCAGCTTGACGAGATCCACCCTTGGTCCGCGAGCCATGGGAATGTATAAAATGGGAGTCTTAGAAGAGTCTAAGGAAGTTTTTAATTCAGTTTTGGGTAATTGATGAAGGTAATGAGTCTGTGAGAGCTAAGAGCAAAGAGTCTTAACATAGGAAGAGGCTCTACAGCTGAGTGTGCAGAGGCCTAGGGCAAAAGTCCACTGCTGAGTGCGTAGACTCCTGAAGCTGTGCGTAGGACAGTTAGAGTCTGTACTAGAGATCTGAACTATAAATAAAGAGAATTATTCTAGAGATATTTGTGTATGATATATTTTACTCCTATTATGAATGTTTGCAGTTATGTTATGTTGAATACTGGATTTATGATTTAATGCTATATTGGTGCCTGATTCTGTGTTTTACTTTGTCATATAAACGCAAGTAAGAATAACTATTTACGTGAAGATAATCATAAAGCATGTTGAATTTAACCAATACTTAATCTAATTTGTGTAGACAAAGAAGTAAGGGTAATTACAGAGTCACGTAAGTGTTTGAATTGACTATTTAGGGTCCATGAAGGACAATCATATATTTTTGCAAGGGTTTCAAAGGCAAATAAGAGAGGTACATTGATAATCCATAAAGGGCTTATACGTCTGTGTGAAGGAAGGTTTAGGGTATACAAATGACATCACAACTATCTTAGGGTGCAAAAACTTGGTTCCTACATCCCCCCATACTGCTTCATGTGAGACTTCAGTCCGTGCTCTGCGGATTGATACCAAAAAGGCCAGTAGTGTAGGGATTTTCTTGGCTAATTAATGTTGAACCTGGGTTAGGGCCCATCAAGCTGACAAACATGAACACCTTTTTGACTTATCTTGATTCATTCCTTTCATCCTTATCCTAAAGTTGACCACTTTTTTACCATGTCAAAGGCTTACCCATGCACTTTAACCAACTGAGCCGCTTCAATTCTCTATGTATAAATATTTTTAGCATTGAAATATTCTTTCCAAGATAGTTGGGGCATTGCAACACCCTTTACCAACTTCTTGGAAGAGTTGGAGGATGAAAGATTTATTTCTTTTATGGATTCCATGATGTAGACATTTCTTTTGTTGTTATATAATGGAATTAATGGACAATCATTTGGATAAATAATATATTCCCCATAATGTGTGAGATTAGAAGATAAAACAATGACTAAAATACACTATATCAATATATTGAGTGTGGGAGAAACTGGGAGCCGAGGGTCATAGAACCTATACATGCACACAATAGTCATCAATTAGATATAAAAATATAAACCTAAAGGTAGGAATACCCATATTCAATACCAAATGAATTTTATAGTATGTTCACCAATGTAATAAATTTTTAACACATGTTATCAAACATTGATCATAAAGATGTGTTGGGTAGCGAAGTTCCCGTGTAACAGTTTTTGGTTTGATAGCCTAGAAGTTAGAATAGAAATATTGTAAACCTCTGAAATATGCAGAGTGTGAAATGTAAAAAGTCGAGTCAAAGGGTTGTCTGCCCAAGAAATAATATAGAATAATAGGAAGTAAATCAATCTGCATACCATAGGAAGGTATAAATAGAGCGCGACTCTATGGGGAGAGGGTATTTCTTTTCTTAGGTATGGTCTTGGATCTGAATCATAATGGGTTTTTGAGGAGAAAAGTCTGAAAGCATCTATAAGTCCGAGTCGAGGGTATTGGGGAAGGGATAGAGGCCCTACAGCTATGTGCATAGAGGCCTAGAAGAGTCTGCAGCTATGTGTGCGGACCCCTACAACTGAGTGCATAGGGCATATCTAGATGTATTCGTGATAAAGTGGAAGTAAAGATAAGTTGCTTCTGTAATTCTGTGTTAAACCTGAATTATCACAGATCTGGCTTCTTGTATAGTTAAAATAACTGTTTGATCTATGTGCATATGCTTATGTTACGAATGTATGTGAATCAAAGATTATTCTAAGTGCGAAAATTGGTTAAATCTGATAAATGTTTTCTTAAAAATCACATTAAGGAGATTGAAGACGTAAATAGTGCAATAATAAGTAGTAAGGATTATTCTGAGTTTGGATCTGCACGAACAGAGCTGCGCAAAGTTGTGGAATGGTGCCCAAATCCTCCAAACCACATCTAGACATCCCAAGCGTGTGAAAACTTGGTTCCAACATCCTCCCCTGCAACCTCGGGTGAGACCTCAGTCTGCACTTCACGGGCTATTGCCGAAAGGGCCCATAGCTGCGGGATTTGTTTGGCTAAATAATTTTTCTGAACCTGGGTCAGGCCCATATAAGCCAACAAGTGGTTCCATTTCCAAGACTGGGATATACCTAAGGGTTGTCTGATGTGGAATGCGGGGACTCTGTAGAAACAAAATTGAAGGATTGAAGGGACTAGGAGCAGTAGTAGTTTAGAGTATGGTGGCAGAATTGACAATGATGAGCATGATCTAGCTACCGATATTCAAAGGAGTAGGAAGGGAAGACCTAGAACAATTTTGGTTTGTACCAACCTCAGTATGGAACACACATCAAATTATAGATGATAATATCAGAAAGGCTACCTTGGTTAGCGCATTAGAGCACCGAGCGCTGACATGGTACATAAAGTACTCCTGCAATCAACCAACTGTAGGGACAGTAGAAATGTAGACCAAACTAAAGAAAGAGTTTATCCGACCAAAGTTAGAAACACAATTGATCATAGGGTTTAAAGAGATCGTGATAATGCCTAGTGAAACCCCGTGGGATTTGAACCAAAGACTGAAGAGTACTATTTGCGAGGCTAACATGACATTGACAGATGTGTAACACTGCACTTGGTTTATGGCATCCTTAACACCACATCTGAGGAAGAAATTGTCACAACAAAAGATCTCAACCCAGGCTGAAGCATTAGAAACAACGATGAGGTTGCATGAAACTCCATTACAAGACCCAAGGTTGGGAGTTCAGTAAATCCAAGCGCAGATCCAAAATTTATGTTTGGAAATGAAGAAGTTAAAACAAGAATAGGCATTGCGACTAGAAGTCCAGGAGGAAGTATGGTGTGTAAAGTACAGGGGCCATGGGCATGATAAAGATCACTGCCCGGTCTTAGTGAATTATGTGGCAACAGGGGGACCAATACCATTGCGACCAAAGGCACAAGTAGGGCGAAGAACAACAACCCTTCTCTGGTGTGCAATCTATCAGGTATGAGGAAAACATAACACTAATAACTGTCATCTATTGCCAAAATACAACCAGACCCCCCAGCAGCTATTTTGCAACTTTTGCAGATGGGGGGGGCCATGGGGAAAGAGACTGTCGTAACTGCCAATTATTAATGGACCAGTCACCTACTTACAGAATTTAGAATGAGGCACGAGGTCAAGATCCAGCTGTGGCAATTGCGTGCAGTGGGTTCTAGGGCAGTTGATGGGGACGGGGCGAAATGGGGCCAAGAAGGGGTCGCGGGCAACTAATCTATTACAACTGCGGCGGTCCAAGACATTACGCGCGGGAGTGTACCAGCCCAACTAGAATTTCATGTAGTTATTGTGAGAAATTCGATCATGAGCTGATAGATTGCCCTACGTTGATAGCACAGATTCGTGAAAAAAGGGAAATGCAACTAATCGCGACCCAGAACGTGCAGATGATGAGGTCTGAACCCTGCAAGGAAGATCCGCAGGTAAATGAAGTACTAAGAAGTGGCACGGCCACAGGAGCGGATAAAAAGAACTTAAATAATGAAGACACAAGGGTTGGTAAGGAGACATATCTGGAATATAAGAAGAGCTTCGCAGAAGTCTCTACCCCAGGTAGTAGGGATTAGCGTGAGCCAGCCAGGGATCCCTCGATGATAATTACCTTTTTAGAGACATGTATAAAATTGCTTCGTGACAATAGGGTAGTTAAAGGCTTACATGAATTGATAAATAGATGTGTAGAATGGAGTGAACCTTGTGTAGTTCGAAATTTGGGGAGGCATGCGTCACGGACCGAGTGGGAAATGCGACTAACAACGCAGATTGGCGATTATGAGATGCATTAGGTCATTCTAGATCTGGGCTCAGGTGCCAATGTACTACCTAAACAGACTTGGGAGTGCATGGGTAAGCCTATGCTACAATGGTCCCCTATTCAATTGCGGATGGCAAACCAGTATAAGGTCCTATCCATGGGAAGGTTGCAAGAAATTATGGTAGATATTGACGGTGCAAGTACTCAGACGGACATTGAAGTAATTGAAATCATCGATGAAAGTAGACCTTATCCTACATTGTTAGGAATAGATTGAGCCACCGACATGAATGAGGCTATTAATTTAAAGAAGCGGAAAATGATATTTGAAACAAATTCACTCTGTGTAGTTGTTCCGCTAGATCTGGTTGAAGGACTGCGCTATATTGAATCCATGCGTAATGAAGAGAGCGACAATAGATCAGGCAGTATCTACAGAATGGCTGCACAAAGGCAAGAATGGGTCAAGGCAATGGAGGATAGAATAATATCACGGGGTTATGTAGAGTCTTGCAATACTAACTCAGATGAAGAAGACGAACAGTGGTATAACAGGTTGAATGGAGTGAGCACGCTACATTGCAATATGGTGACCAAATCTTTGTACTGCGTAAGGGTCCAGGATCGTGAATTGCCGACATATGATGGGCTGACAATAATAGATGAATTACTAACAAAATTTGAAATCGCAGTACCAGAGCACTAATGGTTTGATGCATTGAGGTGGGTGTTGCGTGCAATGGTGGGGCACACATGAAGGGACTTTCGAAGATTAGCGTGGCTGTAGTCACATGATGAAGATAAGATTTGGAAAGTTAGAACTATGCATAACAGAGAAATACAATGGATGTGATGACCCATGCATGCACCTTACTAGATGGCTCAAATCCTATGGAGAGGAACCTCAACCAGAATGGGTGCACTTATTTTATCACACTCTAGACATCATTCCCAAAAACTAGTATACTAAAGCAGAGCTCCAGCACGACATAGCCAAGTGGGATATCTTGCGCGAAGGGTTTTTGTTAACATTCCTCTTTGAAGACCAATGGACGGATCCTGTGGAGGATGCATTACAGCTAGTAAAGGCCACCATTTTCAAGACTCCACTAGAACCAAAAGAAACTGTGCAGCCTGACTGGTTGCGACAACTGACCTAGGCTCTTGAATGCTATAATGTCCAGATAGAAGATGATGAGGATGATCCACAAAACTTCAATATTTCGAAATCAGAGGGGAGCCGTAAGGTGTGCAAACCTGAAATCAATGATCCAGATATCATGGAGCCATTGAAAATGAAACAAGTCAATATCAAAATAGAAGAGGAGCTGAAATATGTAGTGCTTGGGGACTATTGGGACAACACCACAGTGGAGAAGGTCATCGAATAACTTCGAGAATATCGAGATTTATTCCCAAAAAAAATCATAGAGATAAAAGGGATCCTTGGAGACCTAGGAGTGATGAAGATAACATGGAAGCCAAACGCAAAACCAGTTAAGTAGCGACCCTACCGATTGAATCCAAAATATAAAGCAAAGGTCCACGAAGAACTGGACAAGATGCTAGCAGCTAGAATCATTGAACCAGTTGAGGAGTTCGACTGGGTAAGTCCGATGGTTGTGCAGGAGAAGAAACAAAAGGGTGAGATTCACATCTACGTCAATCTAAGAAAGCTCAAGGATGCCTATGCTAATGATCCATTTCCAACACCGTTTACAGATGAGGTACTGGAAAATGTGGGGGGGCAGGAAGCCTACTCCTTCATGGATGGGTTCTCAGGATACCCCCAGATCAAGATCATGCTAGAGGATAGAAGTAAAACAATGTTCACTACCGAGTGGGGTTGCTTTCAGTACACAGTGATGCCCTTTGGACTGAAGAATGCATCAGCAGTATTTTCATGAATAGTGGTAGCAACATTAAAAGAATTTATACACAAATTCCTAGAGGTCTATCTTGATGACTAGACCATGTTCGGACTTGTTAAGAAACATGTAGCGAGCTTATGGTTAATGTTGGATACTTGCTACTGACACTAGATTGTGCTAAAGCTAAAGAAGTGTACTTTCCTTGTCCCATTCGGGAACCTTCTAGGCCATGTGGTCTATAAACAGGGCTTGATGGTGGATCCAGTAAAGGTCACTGTCATACTCAATCTGCAAGCACCGTGAAGTGGCAAACAACTACGTTCCACACATGGACACACAGGTTGTTATAGGAAGTTCATCAAAAGCTATGCCCAGATCATAGCTCCAATGGAACAGTTGCTGAAGAAGGATGCTACTTATTGCTGGAATGAGGAATGCAACAAAAGTCTGGAGATGCTTAAGGAAAATATGGCATCCGCCCCTATATTGGTCTTTCCTAAATGGGGCATCGAATTTCATGTGCATATCGACGCATCATGTATCGCATTGGGGGCGATACTTACTCAACTAGGAGTGGGGGGAATTGACCATCCGATTGCATTCATAATCCGTCAGCTGTCAAAAGCTGAGAAGAATTACTCCACTATTGAGCAAGAGGGATTAGCAATGGTATACGCACTTCAAAAATTCTACCACTATCTGCTCAGAGGCCACTTTAAGATGTATACCAACCAATCTGTGTTAAAATAACTAGTGAATAAGCCTGTGTTGGTGGGGGCGCATTTGTAGATGGTTGCTGCTATTCCAGGAATATGACTTTGAGGTTGACATAAAGACAGGATATCTAAATGCAGGCCCATATCACCTGTCCTGAATTGAGACCAACGAAGAGCCCACAAATTTAGAAGACGGACTCCCGGAGGCACAGCTATATGTGGTGCCCATAGCGGATGGCCATTTTGAGGATATAATCCATTTCTTAACTACAGGAACTACCCCGCAGGGATATTCTGTTCAGCAGAAGAAGGAATTGGTGATATGCGTAGCAAAGTTCACCGTGATTGTAGGACACATCTACAAAATGGCCAACGATGAAATATTACATAGGTATGTCCCGAAGTTGGAGTGAGGACAGATCCTGGCCGAAGCACATGGGGGGTTGCTAGCGGACATTATGTGGGTCATGCCATAGCCCAGAAGATTCTTCGCGCAGGATTATGGTGGCCCACTCTGCATCAAGATTCAAAAGCACACTACCAAGCCTGCGACATATGTCAACGCACAGGGAAACCATTGTGGAGAGATGAAATGTCGCTCTAGCCACAGATGATGCTACAACCATTTGAGAAGTGGGCCATCGATTTTGTAGGACCTATCAAGCCGCAAGGGAAGACGGGTGCATGCTATATCATCACCGCGATAGAATATTTGACCCAATGGGTAGAGGCACAACCAGTTAAGGACCACACGGCTGCGACTACTGTGAAGTTTTTGTTTGAGAACGTACTGACAAGGTTTGGATGTCCCAAGATTCTCATGAGCGATTGGGGAAAACATTTTTTGAATGAAACAATCAGTGCACTCACTAAGGAATTCCAGATATATCACCAACGAAGTACGCCATACCACCCGCAAGAGAATGGGACTATCGAGGCATTCAACAAAATCTTGGAGACCGCATTAACCAAAGTCTGTAATGCATAGCGAAATGACTGGGACTTGCACTTCCCTGCTGGACTATGGGCATAATGAACCACATGCAAGAAGCTGATGGGTCAGACAACTTTTTGGTTAGTCTATGGAAAGGAGGCCGTTATACCTATGGAATATATTGTGCCTAGTTTGTGGATCACGACAATAATAGGAATGGTCGATCATGGGGCTTTGGAGGAACGACTCGCGCAGCCAAAAGAACTGGAGGAGGAATGGTTTTTGGCCGGATTCCATTAGCAATTATAGAAATAGTGCGAGAAAGCATGGCATGATTGCCATATCAAGATGCACACCTTCAAGGAGAATGATCTAGTATTGCTATACAACAGTAAGTTCAAGAAATTCCCTGGCAAGCTCCGAATGCATTGGTTGGGACCCTATGTCATCAAAGAAGTTACCAATGGAGGCATGATTCAACTTCCTAAAATCAATGGAGACCCCTTCCTAGGTTGAGTGAATGGCAGTCCCCTGAAGCTCTACACAGGCGGGCCACTCGTTTGACTAACCGACTGAGAGACAATCTCACAGCTCCAGCCAGTTGAAAGAGAGCGTGGGATGATAAAGAAGTTTGGGGAAAAGAAGCGTGATTACTAGGATATGCGTAGGTTTGGCCAAACATAAAGGCCGCGGTTGCACAACAAGGAATGCGTTGATGCGTTGGTAAGAGGAGAAGTGAGCGTTCCTATCACTATTGACGACAAGATGTCTGCATTATGCCAAAAGGGAGCGGGCAGTGGGAAATTAAGAGAAGGACTATGAGCCAGATATGGAACTAGTAAATTTGAAATTCAAATTGCTTATAAATCACTGAGGGGCACTCACTGGGCAGCCTACACTTCTGGAAAACATATGATGGTTATCAATATGGAACTGTTCATTATCTTTGCACAAGGAGTAAGCCCAAGGATGGTGATATGGCCAATGGAAAGGAAGGACTCTCTAAGGAACATGGTGTTGAGAGCTGGGGGTGTCTCGTAGCATGCAATATCAACAGTATGGGATGTACCGGACAAAGGGAGACATGAAGCAGAATTGGTCCGGAGGCCGTCATCTCGCCCGGGGGCAGGCCGGCGAGCTACAACAACACAGAGAAAGGATGGAGCGACAAAGACCATTGGTAGCAACGTAGTTCATATGTCATCTCTGAGGTACCTTGCAGTTGGGATTTCATGGACAACAATAAAGGTCTTGAAAAATTGCAACACAGGCTACAACACACAGAGCAAAGAATAGATATGAAGGTCAAAAGAGGCTGCGATGGTACAAGGAGGTCCCATATGCAGCTCTTGCGCTCGAGCTAAAATCCTATGAGGGGGTGTTTTGTGTTAACCGAGTAGAGCAGAATGAGCATTACCGGTCGCCAGACATGGAAGAAACAACAAAGCAGGAGCCGGACGAAGCATTTTAGGAGACAAATAAGCAGTAGGACGACGAGCATCACTCAGAGGGAGGTAAATCGTGAAGCCAAGGTAGTGCATCGTGCTGCACCGATGAGTGACTCGGGATGAGTCATGATGATTGTGTTGGGGGATTGTTGGGTAGCGGAGGTCCCGCATAAATTTTTTGGGTCTGATAGCCTAGAAGTTAGGATAGAAATATTGTAAACCTTCGAAATAAGTGGAGTGAAAAATGTAAAAAGGCGAGTCAAAGGTTTGTCTACCCAAGAAATAATATAGAATAATAGGAAGTAAGTCAGTCTACGGACCATAGGAAGGCATAAATAGAGCGCGACTCTATGGGGAGAGGGCAGTTCTTTTCTTGGTCTTAGATCTTAATTGTAATGGGTTTTTGAGGAGAAAAGTCTAAAAGCGTCTGTAAGTCCGAGTCGAGGGTATTGGGGAAGGGATAGAGGCTTTACAGCTGTGTATGCAGAGGTCTGGAAGAGTCCGCAGTTATGTGCGTGGACCCCTGTAGCTGAGTGTGCAGGGAAGATCTAGATGTATTAGTGATAAAATGGAAATAAAGATAAGTTGCTTCTGTAATTCTGTGTTAAATCTGAATTATCATGGCTCTGGCTTCTTGTATGGTTAGAATAATTGTTTGATCTATGTGCATATGCTTATGTTATGAATGTATGTGAACTGAAGCTTATTCTAAGTGTGTAAATTGGTTAAATTTGATAAATGTTTGCTTAAATATCACAATAAGAAGATTGAAGACATAAATAGCACGATAATAAGTAGTAAGGATTATTCTGAGTTCGGATCTGCACGAACAGAGTAGTGTGAAGCTGCAGAACAGTGCGTGAACCCTCCAGACCACATCTAGACATCCGAAGGGTGTGGAGACCTAGTTCCAGCACCCTTCCCTACTACCTCAGGTGAGACCTCAGTCTGCGCTCCACGGGCTATTGCTGAAAGGGCCGATTGTTGTGGGATTTGTTTGGCTAAATAATTTTTCCAAACCTGGGTCAGACCCATATAAGCCAATAAGATGGATCAGTTACAATGTAGATATCTATCAGAATACATATCAAGAGGATGATAGACACTAATGAGAGTAGTAATATGAGATCCTCAAAGTAAATAATACAAAATCCATAACAAATTGGATGAGGAAACATTCATGAACGAGGTAGCCTACATACCCGAAGTCTTCGACTCATCTTGATGGTATGACCCTAATATATACAAATGCATGAGCTAATGTTGAGAATATAATGGATTTTTGATTACTAGGTATTAAGGTTACATAAGAATGAGGCCACAAATGATGGAGATGTTTCCCAACATAACTAGTACAATATAGTGAGTGTGAATGAATGAGTTGATGTCAAAGACTTGTTGCATCATTCAACATGATCAAATGAGGTAAACTAACTATAAACATAGGGAAGATTGCCAATAAGGAATGCAAGATCCAAGGTACAAGTTTATTTCCAGATATATGTTGATACGAAGAGGTTTTTCCAAGGAGGGCCTTGATGTATCTCCCATTAGTCAATGAAAAACTAAAACCAAGATGAGGCTAAGAAAAATGTATGATGAAATCTAATGCATAACATGCATAGGATGCTTCACACTAAAGGTGAAATGGAATTGCAGATCACCAACTTTACCTGATACCTCCATTGACCATATAATGACATGAAAAAAAATGTGAACTTGGAATCTTGGACTAAAGAACACCATTTATACATAGTGATCGAAATACTGAGATACTGACTTGGTAAAGGAGTTGCTTTACACATGCTATTGGTTTAACTTAGAAGTTAAACTATGAAAACATGTAAGAGGGTCACTCAAACAAGCACCATTTTCAAAGGAAAATGATGACTAACTTTTTAGAATGAAGATAGACAATTCTACTCCTCCCCACCATAGCTCATCTCCTTCATAGTTAGAGAAGCAATGTAAGCTTAGTAGTGTTATTTTCATTCAATTTTAGCAAGCCCGAAAAATTGTTAAAAGTATACTTGGATCTATATCATTTTCATGATGTATTTTAATTATCCCAAATGAGAGGTAAAAGTATGTTTTAAATGTTTGTGGAATAACCTATTCAGAGTTTTGATTAAACCCAACATTTCAGAATTCTATATGAGTCCATCTTTAGGGGAACACCCAAATTCTTGAGAAGATTGGTGTGGATTAAGGCAAGGAAAATACAAGGATATATATAATGATAGATGTGGGGGAATGTTTTGGAGTCGGCTGGTAGAATTTTAATTATGATTCTTAATATAATTTATTAGGGTTATTTAAGAGATAAATTAATTAAATTAGGATATAAGCATTTATGAGATAATTATTTATGTTAATTTGATATGTGAATAATATTTCTTTTTAATTGATTATTTATTAATAATTATTTATGATAAGGGTTGTAGTGAAATATCTTAAATCATAATAGATCCCTATAAACTTCACTTTATAATAACTGTATAATAAACGCTTGTGTTTTATGACTAAGTTAAAATAATTAATTAAGTGAATTATTATTAATATAATTTATTAGGGTTATTTAAGAGATTAATTTAATTAAATTAGGGGATAATTATTTTATGTTAATTTGGTATGCGAATAATATTTCTTTTTATTGATTATTATTAATTTTATGATTTTTGGTTAACATAATATGAATATATAATATATATGATATGGGATGTAATTATAATAATTAGTCATATCAAAACTACTATGTTTTATTTTAATCTTTTTATCTAAACTATTTTATAATAACTTTTATCTTTAATTAATAATGTAAAATCCTTATGAGTTGAGATAATTAATCTAAGAGGATATGATAAAAAAGTATAAATTAATGTTAAAAATATTATATTAGTTGTTATGAGTAGTATGATTTATTAGTTTCCAGGTATTACTAATGATAAGGCCTTCATTACAGTTTATATTGTTCTTTCTATTTTCATTTTCTATGGCCTCTTTAATTTTTTGTTTTAGGTAATTCTCTTCATTAATGACAAGTTTAGATTCTTCCATAAATATGTAGTGTGAGGAGGAGAAAGCATGTTCTGCAAGAGCAGATTTTAATGTTTTATTCCTAAATATGTCAGTAGCATGCTTCTTAAGCCTAATGCTTAACGATCTGTTGGTTTCACCAATGTATTGTTTTCCACAAGAGCAAGGGACTATGTACACCCATTTTTGTAGTCTAGGGTTATAGGGTCCTGTTACACAAAATTTTGTCACTGTCCCTGCACTCCCCATTCCATGATCCTAGAGGACCTCTACAGTGAACCCTACATGCTTTCCCTTCATGAAGAAACTCCCATTTTGTCCCTCTTCATGAGAAGAACAATTCCCTTTTGCATTATTTCCCAAAAATCTTCTGTTTTTCCCAATTTACAGGACCAATGCTAATGGCCCGTGTCCTCCTTGCACCAATATGTAGGGATTACAACTATCCCTAGCACCGACCAGAGTGATTGAGCCTTTTTCCAATTGCATTGATCCTTTTTTGGAAAGTTTTTAAAATAAGGAACTGAAGCTTCCAGTTCAAGAAGCTTCGTAGCAAAAGTCTTGTAAATGGTTAGTCCAGATGGAGTCAAGGAGGTCAGTTTGGGATCCTTTCCCCTATTAGGATGGACCTACCTCAAGAGATAAGATATTCTCCCATGAAAAGATGTACCATATCCCTTCCATCCAGCTATATAAACCTCCTTTTTTCCCAAGCACAAGCTAGTTCTAATTAGGCTCTCATTGAATTTTTGATTCTGGAGTAATCAGTAAGTTATTCATAGTTGTAGCTCTCTAGTTATGTGTGAGGGAGTAGTGAGAATTTGGTTTAGTGTGAAGACTAAAGGGAAGAGCCTTAAAACTACATTGTTGAAGCCATCATGGAATGCTAACGGAAGTGTGTGGGAACCTAGATTTGTTGGAGGAGAACAACAATGTCAAGGCAAGGGTTGTAATCTCTTTATGATTTAATATATATGAAACTATCGATTGATTTCCTACATAATATGTCATCTCACATGTTTATGGCTTAATTTTTCTTGACTTATTAAGTAGGTTGAATACAATTTGTCTATTATCATGGTTGTTGTTTGTTGTTGTTTACTTGTTTTAGGTGTTCGAAGAAGGAAATGGGAGATAGCTAGAGCAAGGAAGCAAGGTCATCACCAAATGGGATAAGCATACTAAAAGGTAGGCCATGTTAATTGGTTCTAACCTAAGGAAATCTTCCATAGAATGTCTTGTTTATGGCTAAACCCACTCTCGGGCTAGAGGAATTGTTTATGTTCGCACTTAGAATTTTACTTCACCACAAATTGGCGACTCCACTAGGGAGCCGATCCTTCTTTTTGCTTGCTTGAAATTTCATGGTTGTGTGTGAAATTTTCTTATATCACCATTTCACTTTAGTTCTGTTTGCTTTGCTTTGTTTAGTGCTCTGGGTTTGAAATTTACAACAAATCCGGTCTTAGCCTTTGAATTTTTTTTATTTTTTCTTGCATCGTTTGTCAGCGCACTTATTTCACTACCAGTCGCACCAATAAACATGATATACTCAGAAACAGTCACACCGACCCCCTTCTAGCACCTTTTTGTCAGTTAGGTAGTTGCACCGATGCCTGTAGGTCAAGATTAGGGTTCACCTCAGATCTCGACCAATGTGTCTTGCTCTCTTGATTTCTACCTCTCAGCTTGTTCTGACTATGTTCTCCTTGACTAGAAAGCTTCATTTAGCTTGGTTTGTGTGCTTGCTTGGTTTAGCCCAACCTGTGATGTGTTAAGTCTAGCCCTTTGTGAAGTTCTTTTTTATTTTTTCATTAAATCCCTCGATCAATGCTAGTTGTCAGTTAGGCAGTCACACCGATCAAGCCATCCATGCTAGTTGTAGTACTAGTCAGTCGTGCTGGTTGTGCCTATCGGCACTAGTTGTCAATTAGGCAGACACTCCAATCTCCACGTTAAGAAAAAATTAGAATTTCTCACCATTCCAATGCCAATGTGTCTTGACCCTTAGACTCTCTTCTTTCACCAGAAGTGAGTAGATTTCTTTGTTTGCTGCTTTTGATTGATTGATTGGCTTGAAGTTTCATTGCTTGATTGTTTGAGTTGTTGGATGGTTTCTATGACCCTAGGGCATCTAGGTCAATTACCATTCATTTTTTGTTTACTCATTATGTCAAGTTTTTGATTTTCTGCTTCATTTAATCCATCTTTTAGTCACAACATCTTCATTGCTTCATTTTCAACCGAAGGAGTGAAAGAGTCTTTTTTGTTCTCTTATTTCAAGTGTCTCTTTTCTCGTTTCGAGCATAGATTACATTGCTTGGTTTTCCAAATGAAGCATTTATGTGTTTGGTTTGTTCAATTTAGGGTGTAGTTTTTAACCCTATACAAAAATTACTTTCATATGAATTCTAAAACACAGAAAATAAACAATGCGAGAGAATAACACATAAAACACATATACATAGACATTTCTCCTAGATCCCAAAATTGAGACTACCAGCTTGATTTTTCATTATATTCCTTTCAATGTTACAATACATATTTATACATGCCAAAGCCTCCAATACAATGGATTGAAAACCATTGCATCCAAAACCATGGACCGAAAACCATCGCGTCCAAAACCATGGAGCAAAAACCATCACATCCAAAACCATGTCCGAAAACCATACAAAAAACCATATGTAGGTCCACCCAACCTAATATAGGGTCCAAAAATAACACAATCCAACATAACTTATGGAAATAATATAACACAATCCAACATTATCCCACTTTTGTTTTCTTTCCATAGGGGGCCATAGGAGAGCTTAGTCATTTATCTAGCCCTGTAATGCCGATTGTTTCTCTACACCAAGAGAACTTCTCAGAGCTCACATATTTTGTCAATGCATCTGCAGTATTCTTCAAAGTTTCCACCTTTACCAACAACACCTTTTTGTCTTCTATCATATCCCTCACAAAGTGATACTGAACATCAATGTGCTTTGTCTTTGAATGGTAAGCAGGGTTCTTTGCCAAGAAAATTGCACTTTGGTTGTCACAGTCTATCCTTATAGCTCCTTATACTAACCCCATACTTGAATGCAATCTCTAAAACCAGAGTGATTCCTTGCTTGCATGATTGGCTGCCATGTATTCTGCCTCTATAGTTGATAGTGCCACTAAAGATTGTTTCTTACTCATCCAACTAACCACCTCGAAATAGTTTAAACACATATCCACTTATATATCTTCTCTGATCCAGATCTCCAGCCTAGTCTGCATCAACAAAGCCACAAATATCCAACACTCTGTCAAATCCTAGTCTTCCTTGGTAGCATAAGCCATAATCACTAGTGCCACACAAATACCTGAAAGCCTGCTTCACTGTTGTCCAGTGTTCCTTCCCGGGTTTTGACATAAGCCTGCTCAATATTCCCACTGCATGTGCAATGTCTAGTCTAGTACAGACCATCGCATACATTAGGCTACCAACTACACTTGCATATGGAACATGGGACATGTCATCTTCCTCTTCTTGTGTCTTGGGACACTATTCAACAGATAACTTTACACCTATAGGAATAGGAACCTTCATCGATTTACTATCTTGCATATTAAACCTCTACAATATTGTCTCGACAAACTTCATCTAGTTTAACTAGAGCTTCCTCTTTATCTGATCTCTTTTAATTTCCATGCCCAAAATATAGTTTGCAGCACCAAGATCTTTCATGTTGAATTTGGAGGACAATTGGGTCTTCAAATCCTGGATAATTTCTTTGTCATTTCCAACCAGCAACATATCATCCACATAAAAGACCAAATAAATAACACGGTCACCAATTAATTTAAAATACACACAATGATCTGCTTTGCTTCTGGTGAAGCCAAGTCCCCGTATAAATGTATCAAAGTTATGATACCACATCCTTGGTGACTGTTTTAACCCATACAAAGACTTCTTTAACTTGCATACCAATTCTTTCTTACCCTTCATCACAAAGCCTTCATACTACTTCATGTATATCTCCTCTTCCAGATCCTTTTGAAGAAATGTTGTCTTAACATCCATCTATTCTACCTCAAAATAAAAAGCAGTAGCAACAGATAAAAGTAATCTAATAGAAGCTACCTTGGCAACAAGAGAAAAAATATCACAAAAATCAATTCCCAGCATCTGGGAATAACCTTTTTCTACCAATCGATCTTTGTATTTCTCCACCTTTCCTTTTGTATTTGTCTTCTTCTTGATCACCCATTTGCTGCAAATGGTTTTCCTTCCAGCCAACAACTCCACTAGATCCCAAGCCTCATTTTTGTGCAAAGATGCCATTACATTAACCATGGCCTCTTTCCAAAGTTTTCCATCCTCTGAATCTATTGCTTCCTTCACAGTTATGGATCATCATCAGTAATAGATAAAGCAAAATTTGAACAGAAAGCAGATAGACTATACCTTTTTGGCTACCTTCTTTCTCAAACTGATCTTCTCGCAACTGGAGTTTGTGGTTCTTCATCTTCTGATTCCTCTTCTCATGTAGAGTCTGATTCTTCCTCCTTTACCTCAAACTCTATATTCTCAAGTTCCTTTAATGGGACTTCATGTTTATTAACATATTTCACCTCTCTGAACACCACATCTGAGTTGTACACAATCTTCCTTATTACTAGGTTCCAAATCTTATAACCCTTTAAACCATCCTTATACCCAATAAAGATGCACTTTTCAGATTTACTATCCAGCTTGGTTCTTTTCTCCTTTGGAACATGTACATATGCATCACATCCAAATACCCTCATATGTGAAAGTGAGGTTTTCTTACCAGTCCATACCTCTTGTGGAGTCTTATCCTCCAACATTGATGAAGATGATATGTTGACCAGGTCACATGCTATCTCCACCACCTTTGCCCAGAATTCATGTCCTAGCCTGACACCACTGAGCATGCTTCTTGCCTTTTCCATCAACATCTTGTTCATTCTTTCTGCAACTCCATTTTTCTCAGGTGTGTATGGAGTAGTCTTGTGCCATGATATACCACACTTCTTACATAATTCTTCAAATTCCTTGCTGTAAAACTCTCCACCGTTATCTGACCTCAACGCCTTTATCTTCTTCTCTGTCTGATTTTCCACTAGAGCCTTAAATTCTTTAAACCTGTCAAACACTTCAGATTTTTTCTTAAGGAAATATATCCATGTATTCCTTGAGAAGTCATCCATAAATGATACATAGTACACAAACTTACCCAGTGATGGAACTGTCATAGGTCCAAAAACAACACTATGCACAAGCTTTAATATCTGTTTTTCCCTCTTACCACTAGAGGGGAAACTCACCCAATTCTACTTCCCATATACAAAATTTTCATAGAAATCAAAATCCAGAGAGCTATTACTCATACCTTCTACCATACCTTTACCATGAAGTATTCAAAGGCCCTTCTCTCTAATATGTCCAAGCCTTTGATGCCACAACATGGTCTTCTCTCCAAAGACCACTATATTTTCTGCTCCACTTTCAGGAACCACAAAATTGTTGCACCCATCAACAACAGTGCTACCTTGTAGCTTGTACAGAGTTCCAATTTCAACTCCCCACATCAATACCAGTGCTCCTCGAACCATCATGCAAGTATCCTTCTCGAACACTGTTTTTACACCTGCATCATCCAGCTTGCTTATAGAAATCAGACTTCTGGACAATGTAGGAATATGCAGAACACCTGGAAGTGTTCTAACCCTTCCACCTTGCAACTTCAACTTTACTTTTCTATGATCAATGGTTCTAGCCTTCCTATCATCCCCTAAGAAGACATCACACCATCATATTTCTTATACTCACAGAACCACTCTCTACGAGGAATGAAGTGAAAGGATGCACCTGATTCAATCAACCATGCCTCATGATCTACATGTGTACTTGAAGAAGCCAAGTACACATCCCTACCTTCATCTGAGGTGGTTTTCCCCTCTGCAGAAGGAGTATCATCAGATCCCCTTCCTTTGTCAGGAGCTTTAGATTTATAGTCCCTTTTGTAGTGCCCTTCCTTTCCATATTTCCAGCAAACCACCTTTATAGGTTTTCCTGGAGGTTTAGATCTCCCTCTAGATTTAGATATCCCACTTGATGACTTATTTTGTTTCTATTCTGGGACTATCCCTGTACAGATAAGGCGTCACCATTATGGCTCTCCATATTTTTCCATCTCATCTCCTTCGTTAGCAAGGATGAGACTATTTCATCAAACTGCAAGGTAGTTTCATTGCTACCTATTGCAAGGTAGTTTCAGTGCTACCTATTGCAATAACCAGATTATCCCCAAGAATCTGGTAGAGAAAACAACAAATTGATGCACTTATCTTCATCTAAAATTTTAATATCAATAGACAATAACTGACTTACCACGGTATTAAATGCATTGAGATGCTCTGTCATCGAGTCTCCATCTTTCATCCTCAGGTTATACAACTTTTTCCGTAGGAATAGTTTATTCGCCTGAGACTTAGATTGGTACAAAGTCCCTAACTTTCCCACAGAGCCTTAGTCATAGCTTCCCCTGATACATACAACAATACTGAATCTGAGGCACACAATCGTACTGTTCTCTTTGCCTTCTGATCCAACTTCTTCCATTCTTCATCAGGCAATCCCGTTGGTTTAGTACCTGGATCTACCATGATCCACTAATCTTTATCCACCAACAAATCCTCCATCTTGAGTTTCCACAACTCAAAACTATGACCATTAAATTTCTTGATTTCTATCTTTCCACTACTGACCATCTTCTTTCACCACGAGAATCAATCCCACAGATCTCCCACTGAATAGGGTCTATCATAGGCCTAAGTGAAACCCCTCAACAAAAAAGGTGTCCCCTTGAAGCCAAAACAACTCTGGTACCAAATGTAGGTTTTAACTCCGTACATAAATTACCTACATACAAATTCTAAAACACATAAAATAAACAATGTGAGAGCATAACACATATACACAAAGATTTTCCCCTCGATCCCAAAAACCGGACTACCAGCTTGATTTTTCATTGTATTCCTTTCAATGTTAATACATATTTATACATGCTAAAGCATCCAATACCATGGATCAAAAATCATTGCATTCAAAACCATGGACCGAAAACCATTGCATCCAAAACCATGTGCGAAAATCATGCACAAAACCATAGGTAGGTCCGCCCAACTAATATAGGGTCCAAAAAAATTTCTCAGGGCACTGCCTCAAACCCCGTAGAAGGGGGCTACCCAGCCCCCTCAAACCCTCCCCCTCCCCCAATAGGGGGGGTTACCTCCCCCCCACTACGTAATCGATGCAAGGAAGGGGGGCTCTACCCCCCCTCTAACTCCCTAGTTAAGTATGTATGCTAGTCACAGAAAGAATATAACACAATCCAACATAGGGAAGAATTTTCATTATCATGCTTGGATTTGATCGATGCTTGTTTGTTCAGAATTGTGAAAATTTTCATTAAAGTGCTTAATGTGAAATATTCATTTTTAATTTTATGAAAGGAAGAACATCATTCTAGTTTAGTTAAGTGAAAATATTACATTAGTATCATCATTGAGAAGCTAGGATTGCATCATCATAAGCATTGGAAATGAAATGAAACTTCTTTTGTTTTTAAGGGAAGATTCAATGAATTTAGGAGAGTTATTAGAGAAGGATTTCATTCTTTGTTTGTTGTATTGATTTTGTGTTCCATATCTGTCAATTAGTGTTAAGTTTCATCGAAGACAAAGATCTCTTTTCTCATATAACTACATGTAGGAGTTTTATCAAATGACAGTGGTAGGGCCTTGAAATTGAAACCTAATTGAACATAGACCATTAAAATTTATTGAATTAACCTAAGGGAGCATTGGACTTAACATTGACATTTACTGGTCTACACTAGAGACGTGTTCCGATGTCTTTAAACCTAGCAGTTGTTGTTTTCTTCAGCATTACAAAACGCTAGTACGAACTTTTGCTCCCGATACCATCATGTATATAAAGGGAGACCCAATTAGGCTGCAATCCTTTATCCATAGGAAGACTAGTCTGGCACCTTGTAAATGTGATACACCGAACACAACATTTGGGGAGATTGCTTAGCTGTACTTCTTGGTTTTCCGGGAGGTATTCTGTATTTGATAGTTTCCTAATAATCATTTTCTCCTAGATTATCCTGAGGAATCATTTTGGTATTTTTCACTCATTAAATTTAAAATATCATCAAGCACTTTTCCTTTCAAGCTCGTTAACTCTAAAAGCAACTGGAGTCATCTTTCATCCTTTTCTCGACTCTTAAAACATGAAAACACAAAGTTGTTTTTCAATGTTTTAAAATTAACTCCCCACAAAATATTCCTGGGAAAAGTTATCTTCCTTAGTAATTCTTTAGGTTCGATTCCAATGGCAACATTTGTAGAGTCCACTAGTCAAGGATTCCTGTTGAGGGATTTAATCCCCTAGGGCTTTTGGGTAGAACCCTAGCACACTAAAAGTTGTCTAAACAAAGAAACATGCATACACACAACCACTATGCTAGTAAAAGCTAATTCTAAAGTAAGAAGGACGTACCTCAGGTCCTACGTTCGAGTAGCTCCTCAAGGGTCCAAACCCTTCTTCACGTCCCTTTCGCTCCTTTTCCATGCAAAACCGACAATTCCAAAGAATGCGACAGTATATGAACAAAGATTTATACAAAAATCATCTTTATGTTATAAAAGAAGGAAGTTAGTTATGAACTTTAAACAACCATTCATACATGAACATCATAAACATAAAGAAGAAGGATATTGGGAATCAAGACATGTTTCTTTATTATAGACAAATAGAAAGTACAAAAGGAGTAATATCACCTGAGCAGCCTTTCGTAGGCTCCAAGCACAGCTTCCTTCCAGATCCGTCCCGCCTCAAGCCTCTAGAATATCTCCTTCCAAGACTCACTCCATGATGCCATAACTAAGGGATGAACATCAAACCACAAGGAAACAAGGGTTTCTTGTACAAATGGGGGAAGTGCAGAAGGCACAAGGGTCTTCAGACCTGGTCAGGGGGAAAATATCAGTATAATAACCTTTCTCTCTCTTCTCTCCTCCCTTAGGCCTTCCCTTTGAAGTCTTTTTATACCAATTCCAAAGTAGTTTTTTAGTTAGGAATTGGTTGGGAACATTTGGGGCCACGGGCACTAACAGGTGATTAGCAGGTAAAACTCACGATCTCCGCCCGAAAATAAGGAGTTTTATATATTTTTTAAGTGTTTTAATACATATACGCGGGTTGGGTATATATGGACCCGTGTATACACGCGTTTAACTCAGGGAAATGTCGCGTACAGGGAATAAAACACTGTTTTTTAGATTTGAGACCAGGTCTGGAAGGAGGGGTTGCCCTAGGCCATGAGTGCAGCATCATAAACCATAATAGTGAGATTTGGAGCTATAATAGATGCCCCCTAATATATGAGGTTAGAAGGGGTACATGATGGCCGAAATATATTAAGCAAGTACATGGAAAGGAAATCTGCCAAAAGCTGAGGAGTACTTCACCAGAATTAAGCCTGCCAAGCCACAAAAGGAGATTAGAAAGAAACACCATCTGAGGCGGGCACACCCATGCTCAGAGAAAGCAAAGCACGTCCGCATATCATGTACAAGAAGATCCACTAAGTATACAAGTATAAATGACTGGAAAATACATAATGGATCATCTAATCATGATCGAAACAAGTACATGTCTGAATATCACATATAAAACTATCAATGATGCTGAGAAATACAACGGATCACTGATATCAAAGATTGATCCCAAAAGGTACCAACTAAACATGATGGAAGAGGATGGTACTACACTGCAAACTCAGGTGCCAGCATATAGAATGTCGCCATGACTGACTGCAACATATAAAGTGGAGTGGTATTAGCTAGCAGCAATAGGAGCAACTGTCAAGTGAACCAATGAATGTTGATACAACCTGAGGTCTTCACTGACCGCCGTGGTACATTTCTACACCATGGGAATAAATGATCTGAAGTCGACCATGTGAGAAATCGTTTGATTACCGGTCATTGATGTATATTGTTAACAAACGTGAGACTACTCACCGATAATGATAATGAGCGTCAAGGTACCCAGTACAAACCAACAAGTGCGAATAAATGAGCTGGAGTCGAACACCTGTAAGAATCTATCGATCAGGAGACAATGATGGTTTCCCACTATCGATAGTGAAGGATCTGCCACTAATGACTGCAAAACCCAAGGTACTGCCAAATGGACTCTAGATCTTTGCCCTAGAGCAATGAGTCGGAGTCAATAGGGAAATATCCACTAGAAGGAAGGCATTAAGGCATCCTTCATCAATCTAGCGCAAGTGTAACCCGTAGGCCAATAATGTGGAAGGAATCGGACGAAGGAGATGTAGTAACCGAACCGAAGTACGTTTCCGGTGTACAAAAGATGTAGCTAGCGCACAGTAGAAACCCTCTGAACCAACCAATAATGAAAGCTGACATAGAGGCGAGGTATCCACCAATAGGGTCAAATGGAAACCAAGGTATTGCACGAAGCCCAATATGTGATAATGTAAGCTGACATCGAACACAAGGGAAACCACTCAGTCAAAGACCCATGATACTGATTGATGCTAAGCACAAGGTAACCTATCAATAATGAAAATAGGGCCAGGGTGCAGCTCTAGGCCTGCCTCAGAGCAATATGTTGTCGTCGATAAGGACAAGACCCGCCAGCAAGAAGACAATGGGGACCTTCTCAAACCGGCACGAGTAAAGTGTTAACACTCAGGTTGTTCCCTGATTCCTAAAGGGAATACGGCCGAGGTAACCACTGACCAATCTTTTAGCTATAGTTCCTAGCCTACCTGTAACCAGAGAGGGCTCTCTCTTTATAATTTAGCTTTGTTGGTGGATGATTTTAGGCTAGTTATGGTGTGCTGTTTTGTTTGAGTTTGGTGGGTTGGTGAATTCAAACAGAGCTAAGGTATATATTACAGAACAGTTTGGTCCATTGGGCAATGGAGTTCAGGTAGTGTGCTGTTGAAGTAGATTTGTGAAGGAAAAGTGTTGCTGCAAAGCCAGATAGGCATCTGTGGAACAATTTCTTAGATTATGAAATGAAGTTATGGAATTAGTGAGTGAAAGGCAATTTAGAATCTTTCACTATGCTAACAAAAGGAGAAATGAGAGTGTTGCTTAAGAGCAATTAAGAATTCTTAAATAATATTCGCAGTGATTGGATCAGTTTAGACATGAGCAATTAAGAATTCATATCCATGGCTAATCCAGAAGAAAACATATTAAGAAATAGAGATTGAGTATAGGGTGTATTCAAACAAATCCTAAGATATTCTTTTTCTGTATTTTTATGATCATGAACATATATGAAATTTGGCATACACAGAAAAACAAGAACACAGTTTAGAATTACTTATTGTTCCAACAAATGACACAGGAATTCTACAACACAACAGGGCCATTCATTTCCATCTTTAGACAGTATAGAAATCAGGAACTCCACCATCAATTTTTATTATCTCAAATGTCTTAGATATACAATACATCCCTTCTGAAAGAGTTTCACTACAACCGACCCTCAATACGTTCTTTGAGGGGATATATATACAAAATGGGATACAAAATATCTAAATAGTGAGTTATTGTGCAATAAATTGCACCACCAACTCTCTTACAAAAAGTAAATGAAGGAAATAACTACAACATTTAATGTTGAGATGGCAGCTATCTTTCTGTCAGACAAATTTTGATTTTTTGGCTCAGGAAAGTTGGCTGTAGCTGTGCCTTTAATTATGCGTTAGTTGAGCCTGCTGTCTGAGTGCTTTGGTGAGTCACTGTACGGATGCTTCCTGTGATACCTGCGTGCTGATCTATCTGCTGACCTGTACTGTGACTGAGATCTAATTTTTCACAAAAAGGAATAAATATAGTGGCATCACCTGGGCAGAATTTCCAGCATTTCGTGCCACCAATCAGCTGGAGGGAGCTGATGTCTCCTTATTTTTACCAGTGTTTCATCTGCTTCTGTATATTTGTAGAAGTTTGGAGGCACTTCAAACAGATGTTTTATCTCGTGCTCAATAAAAAATAGATTTTCCAATTTGTCATACAGAGACTGCCCAGAGGGAGGCCCTGCTTCTTCTGTGGAGCTGTTGGATGCTGCTACTTGATTCTCAACATAATTGTTGATCCTTGTGATATATTGATTATATGACAGCAGTTGTCCTATGCCAGTCACTAGGCTTGGCAGTCCTTTTTCCTGTAACATTGTCATCTTTGCCCTGAATTCATCAATTTTTGCCTTCATCTCCTCACATTTTCTCTCTAGAGTTTGAGTGAAGTTCCTCAAAGTCAGCACTTTCTTGGCTGTCAGGATGGTGTCTATTCTGCTATTTATTTCTAGTGCTGCCAATTCCTCCCTAATGTGATTATTGAGGAAATGTATCATCTTATTGGCCTACTCAGGCATGATTCCTAGTGTTGTTCTAGCCCTTTGTATTTCAACATGAGCCATGCTTATCAATTCAACTTGTTCATGTATTGCCTGGATCGACCTCCATTGGTGATGTATTGGTTGGCCAATTTTGGCCCAAATTATCTTCTTGATTTCTGCTAAGGTCTTTCCTAGAAGCAATTCCTTTTCCAAATTTTTTACTTTGGCCTCCAAGGCCTTTATTTCTCTCTGCTTTTCTGCCACTTTCATCCTTGACTTGTCATAGCTGGCCTCTAGCTTGGCCAGTCTATCCTTGGCTTCATTTATTTCTGTCACTTGAGTTTCAAGCTCTTTGACAACTTTCATCAAGTCCTCCATACTCATGCTGGATTCTGCTGCTGCTGTTGCTTCCGTTGCCTCTGTTGCTTATGTGGCTTTGGTTGGTGTTGGAATGGCAGGAGGGGCCACTGCTGCTTGTGAAGGTGGGGCAGGGCTAAGACTTGTAGAAGTTTGAGGGGGCTGGGAGGTTGGTTCTCCCTGTCTTCCTTGCCATGCTTTCTCCAATTCTCCTTCCATCTCTAGTATCCTTTGATTCATCTCCATGAGTAAGTCCATGGTGTCATCAAGCTGTTTTTCTTGTGCTAGTTCTGCAGTGTCCGGGTGAATGGTTGGAGGCAATTTTCCCTGCTTTCTAAGTGTAGCAATATCATCCTCCTTCTTTTTCATAAGGGCTCTAACACCCTTTGGATCTTTTGGATCATGCCCTAGATCAATGATAATGTCTTCCAATGTTTTATTGTGCTGTCCTTAGCCTGGGAGGACATCCTTTCCAAATCCAACTGTGTATTAGTATTTTTCAGTGATTATTTCAACTTACGGGCTTGCATGGCCTTGTCTGCAAGTGTGGCATACACCATTTCCCTTGTTTGCTTGTGCAACTCTATCTGATCCATTGGATGTATGTCTTTAGAAAATACCTCCAAGTTTGTTCTTAGGTAATCAGCAGAGGTTTTGGGATGTGGAACTTTAGGCTTTAAATGAGTAAAAATTATTTTGTCCTCTTTAATGTCGTATGCTGCCATCAATCTCTATTTTTTGGAGGGGGTTGTCTTCAAGAATTGATCATAGAGTTGTACTCTCAACAATTCATTCTGTGCTTTGATCTCCATGAAACCCCCTTTGGTACCAGCTGGTTGCTTACCTTGCTGCCTTGAGGAGGATACCTCTGTGCCTTGCTGCATGGGCTGTTCCAGCTGAAATGAGCTAGTGGCAGTCTGCTGGCTCGATTGTCTTTCTCTGTCTTGGCTTTCTGCCCTTTCCTCACTGATGTCTTCTTCCTCTGTTTCAGGGTCAATTCTTGGCCTCTTGGCCTCTGGTTGCTGTGTTGACCCACTTGGAGGTGTGACCTCCTCTCTATCTCTCTTTTTTCCCCTCTCTTCATTGAGAGGTGTTTGCAAAACTGGGATTTGGGGTGGTCCAGTTTGTTGTAAAGGGGCTTGCCCTTGAGTTTGATCCTTTGAGGTGCTGGGCTGTGTTACACAAAAATATCATCACCTTGATTATTTACAGTCGGTGTAGGCCTATCATTACCTATACCAGCTTCCTAAGCAAGTCTTAAACCTCAGCTCTTCAAAACAAGCTTGAGAAAAGAGAGAAAGACATAAAAAAAGCAATGTAACTCTGGTTTCGCACTTTCTCTTACTTTTTCCTGCGGGCCCGCACCTTTTGTTAAAGTTATCTGCGTACTTATATGCTCTATATGTAAAGGGGAGGGTGCTTACCCCTGTAAAAGTCAAAAGGCACAATCTTTATCTTAAAAAACTCATCATGGGTTAATTCTAGAGTTTTCTAGAAGCATTTGTTACGTGGATTGTTCGCTCCAAGTGGTTCATGCATCCCATCATAGGAGGAACTAATCCCTTGTTGAGAGGAGCTATCACTTTGAAGGAGGACTCTATCCCTTTGAAGGAGGAGCTGGTAACTGATCTCCATTGCACTATAAATTGATGCAATGGGTCGGTGGCCAGAGAGGTTAGAAGCTGAAATTTCGAGGGTAAATGCTAGTGAAATCAAGACTTCCTATTTGAGATTAAGAGGAGAGATCACATACCTTTTTGGCCCCATTAGGGAGTGAATGAAGCTTGTCAAAGTAGAGGAGACTTCTTGTTGGACCCTGGAAGGAGCTTGTACAACGTCAAGGCAAAGGTTGTAAGGTTCTTTTCTTTTGAATTAATACAATCAAGCTCGTTTTTCTCAACAAGTATCTTATGCTATTTGTTTCATGGATTCCTTGACTTTGATGTTAAATATGTTTTATAATATTGGATATTCAGGTGTTATTTAATTGTTTTCCTTGTTTGTGCTTGTAGGTTTGCGATAAAGGAACTTACTTGGATCAAAGAAGCGAAGGCATCTCTGAACTTGCATTGGACATGAGGTAGGCCCTTAAACACACTTGTTTCCCACTACTTATAAAGAAAATTTAGAGAAATATAGTGTTTGGTTGGTTTGTTTGTCATTAGGTCTTCATTAGATTCTAGGAAGGTTTGTCTTGTCCGCAAGATCGACTGATTCTACGTGACAGGGAGATTGTTGGGTTGTGTTATATTCTTTCCATGACTAACCTACGTAGTGAACTAGGGGGTTAGAGGGGGGGCAGAGCCCCCCCTTTGTTGTGCCTATTGCGTAGTGGGGGTGGGGGGGGGTTTTTGAGGGGGGCGGGTAGCCCCACGGGGTTCGGGCAGCGCCTCGAAAATTTTTTTTTGGACCCTATATTAGGTGGCAAAAACCTACCAATGGTTTCCGGTCATGGTTTTGGATGCGATGGTTTTTTTTGGGTCATGGTATTGGATGCTTTTTGACATGTATAAATATGTATTGTTAACATTGAAAGGAATATAATGAAAAATCAAGCTGGTAGTCTCGGTTTTGAGATCCAGTGGGAAATCTCTGTGTATATGTGTTTTATGTGTTATGCTCTCGCATTTTTATTTTTTCCTGTGATTTAGAATTCGTATGCAGGTAATTTCTGTATGGGGTTAAAACCTACAAACCGCGCCACCATCAGTGACTTCTTTGACGACATAGGGTCCCAACCAGTGCATGCTAATTTTTCCCAGGAATTTTTCGAGCTTACTGTCATAAAGCAATACTAGACCGTTATTTTTGAAGGTGCGCACCTTGATATGGTGATTGTGCCATGCTTTCTCGCGATGTTTCTGTACCTACTGATGGAATCCAGCCAAAAATCATTCCTTATCCAATTATTCTAGTTGTGCGAGCTACTCTTCTAGGGCAATGCGGTCTGCCATACCTGTGAGCACTGCGATCTGTAGACTAGGCACAATATATTTCATAAGCATAACAACCTCCTTGCCATAGACTAACCGAAACGACGGCTAGCCTATAAGCTTCTTGCATGTAGTTCTATATGCCCATAGCACAACAGGAATGCACAAATCCCAATCATTTTGTTGCGCATTGCAGACCTTTATCAACATAGTCTCCATAATTTTGTTGAATGCCTCAACAGTCCCAATCGCTTGTAGATGGTAGGGAATGCTCTGTTGGTGATAGATCTGGAATTCCTCAATGGGTACGCTGATCGTTTCATTCAAAAAATATGTTCCCCTATCACTCATGAGAATTTTGGGGTAGCCAAACTTGGTTAGTATGTTCTTGAACAATAATTTGGCCACTGTCACAACCGTGCAACCTTTAACCAGTTGTGCCTCAGCCCATTGGGTCAAATATTTAGTCGCAGTGATGATATAGCACACACCCTTCTTTCCTCACGGTTCGATAGGCCCGATGAAGTTGATCGCCCATTTCTCAAATGGCTATAGCATTATCTATGGCTGAAGTGGCATTTCATCCCTTTACGATGGTTTTCCTGTCAGTTGACATGCATCACAGGCCTAATAGTATGCTTTCAAATATTGATGTAGAGTAGGCCACCATAATCCGGCATAGAGAATCTTCTGGGCTGTGGCTCAGCTCGCATAATGTCCACCAGCAACCCCTCCATGTGCTTCGGCCAGGATCTGTTCACGCTAAAATTCTGGTACATATCGTCGCAATATTTCATTGTTGCCCATCTTGTAAAGTTGACCTGCAATTACGGTAAAATCCGCTACACGTATTGCTAATTCCTTCTTTTGCTGGATAAAATACCCTTGTAGCACAGTGCTCGTAGTTAAAAAGTGGATAATATCTTCAGAGTGGCCATCTGCAACGTGCATGGCATATAACTGGGCATCCGGGAGTCCCTCTTCTAGATTTGGTGGTTCTTGGCCGATCTCAATTCGGGACAGATGATCCAGACCTGCATTCAGGTGTCCCACTTTACAACAACCTCAAAATCATACTCTTGAAATAATAACAACCACCGAAAAATGTGCCCCCCCAATACAAGCTTATTCGCTAGGTACTTAAGCATAGAGTGATCTATGTACATCTTAAAATGTCCTTCGAGCAGATAGTGACAGAACGTTTGGAGTGCGTATACCATTGCCAATCCCTCTCGCTCAGTAGTAGAGTAATTCTTCTATACATTAGACAACCTTCGACTTGCGAATGTAATCGGATGGTCTAGTCCCTCCGCTCCTGGTTGAGTGAGTACCACTCCCAGTATGATACAGGACGTGTCCACATGCACATGAAACTCGATGTCACATTTTGCAAAGACCAATATAGGGGTTGAAGCCATTTTCTCCTTAAGCGTCTCTAGGCTTCTATTGCACTCCTCATTCCAGTAATAAGTAGCATCCCTTTTCAGTAATTTCTCCATCAGAGCCATAATTTGGGCGTAGCTGTTGATGAACTTCCAATAGTGGCCTGTGTGTCCCAATGTAGCATGTAGCTAGTTTACACTGCACGGCACTTGCAGATTTAATATGACAATGATATTTGCCAGATCCACCATTTGTCCTTGCTTACAAACCACATGGCCCAACAAGCTCTCGAAAGGGATGAGGAAAGTATATATTTTTTTAAGTTGAGCACAATTTGGTGTCGTTGGCAGGTATCCAGCATCAATCAAAAGCTCGCAACATGTTTCTTAACTAGGTCAAATATGGTCTAGTCATCGAGGTAGAATTCTAAGAATTTGTGGATAAATTCCTAAAATGCGGCTACCACAATATGGGAAAATATCGCAAGCGCATTCTTCAATCCAAAGGGCATTACCGTATACTGAAAACAACCCCATTAAGTAGCGAACATTGTCTTGATTTGATCCTTTGGCACGATCTTGATCTGATGGTACTCGAAGAACTTGTCTGTGAAGGAGTATGTTTCCTACCTGCCCACATTTTCGAGTACCTCATCTGTAAAGGGTGTTGGAAACGGATCATATAACACAAGCATCATTGAGCTTTCACAAATCCAGGTAGATGTGGATCTTCCCCTTCTGTTTCTTCTCCTGTACGACCATAGGGCTAACCCAATCGGGTTCCTTCACTGGTTCAATAATTCCTGCTGCCAACATCTTATCCAATTCTTTGCAGATCTTCGCTTTGTATTTTGGATTTAATCGATAGGGTCACTGCTTCACTAGCTTTGCATCTGGTTTCAAAGTTATCTTCATCATCCCTAGGTCTCCTAGAATCCCCTTCAGCTCCATCATTTTTGTAGGGAATAAATCGCAATATTCTCAAAGCATCTCAAACACCTTTTCCACTGTGGCATTGTCCCAGTAGTCCCCAAGCGTAGCATACTTTGGCTCTTCCTCTATTTCGATATTCACTTGCTTTGTTTTCAATGGCGTCGTGATATCTAGATCTTCTATCTCAGGGCCGCACACCTCACGACTCCCTTTGCTTTCTGGTATATTGATGTTGCATGGGTCACCCCCATCATCTTCTGCTTATACATTGTAAAATGCTAAGGCCTGGCTCAACTATCGTGACCAGTCTGATGGCATGACTTCTTCTGGCTTCGGTGTTCTGAATATGGTGACCTTTACTAGCTGTAATGCATCGTCCATAGTATCCATCCATTGGTCTTCAAAGAGAAATGTCAACAAAACCCTTCGTGCAGAATGTCCCACTCGCCAGTGCCATGCCAGAGCTCTGTTTCCGTATACCAGTTCCTTGGAATGACATCCAAGGTATGATAAAATAAGTGCACCCATTTTGGTTGAGGCTCCATACAATAAGCTTTGGTCCATTTTCTCATATGTATGTGTGGATTCTCCCGTCCATCATAATTTTCTGTTAGTCATAGTTGCCATCATATTACAGTGCAATGTGGTAGCCTCACTCACCCTATTGCACCATCACTCGTCTTCCTCATCTGAATCACTGGCATAGCCTTGCGAGAATCTCCACTCCTCCTGTGTAGGAATTTTATAGATACTATCCAATACATCGCCCCTCTCTTCGCTACACACCGGTTCTATGTAGCGCGGTCCATCTGTTGGATCTTGAGAAACAACGACCCAGAGCGACTTCTTATTGAATATCATCTTTCTATGTTTGAGGTTAATAACCCCATTCATATCAATGGCCCAGTCTATCCCTAGCAACATAGGGTACATACTAGTTTCATCCATGATTTCAATAAATTTGAAATCTGTTCAGGTACTTATGCCATCAATATCCACTGTAATGTCGTGCAACTGTCCCATAGGCAAGATCTTCTGCTGGTTGGCCATCCACGATTGGATAGGAGAGAATTGTAGTGTAGGCTTACCCATGCACTCCCAAGTATGTTTAGGCAATATGTTTGCATCAGAACCTAGGTCTAGAATGACCTGATCCATTTCGTAGTCACTAATCTGCACCGTTAGCCACATTTCTTGACCCATCCGCGATGCGTGTCTTCCTATTTTTCGGATTGTGTAAGGTTCACCCCAACCTGCACATCTATTAATTACTTCCTGTAACCCTCTAACAGCCCGGTTGTCGTGAAGCAGTTTTATGCATGTCTCTAAGAAGGTAGTCATCATTGAGGGATCCCTAGTTGGCTCAGGTAGATCCCTACTACCTCGAGTAGAGATGCCCATGAAGCCTTCCTTAGCTTCCATATTAGTCTTCCTATCAACTTCTCTTGTGGTTGTGCCTCGTCGCAATATCATGTTGACCATGGGTTCATCATCGCAAGGTTTGGATCTCATCATCTGCCCATTTTGCATTGTTGTAGGAGGTGCTACCTTCTTTTCGCGAATTTGTGCTATCAGCACAGGGCAATCTAGTAGCTCATGATCAAATTGCTCACAATAAGGACATGATACCTGGGTTGGATTGGTACAATCCCACGTGTAATGTCCTGGTCCTTGACAGTTGTAACAGATTAGTTGTCGGCGACCCCTTCCTGGTCCCATTCCACCCCATCCTCAACCACGTCTCGAGAACCCACCACACACAAACACTGCGGCTGGATCCTAACCTCACACCTCAGTCTGCATTTTGTAGGCCGGTGTCTGGTCCATCAACATTTGATAGCTACGACAATCTCTTTCTTCATGACCCACTGATCTACAAAAGTTGCAAAAGAGCTGCAGGGCGTCTGGTTTTATTTTGACAATAGATCACAGTTATCCATGTTGTGCTTTCCTCCTACTTGAGAAATTGCGCACCAGAGTGGGGCGATCATGCTCAACCCTATCTGTGCCTCTGGTCACAATGGTGTTAGTCCCCCTATGACCACAAAATTCACCGAGACTGGACAATGATCTTTATTGTGTCCCTGGCCCCTGCACTTTATACACCATACTTCCTCTCGGATTTTGGAACATGAAATCTAATCTTTCTTTAACTTCTGTATCTCCAAACACAAATTTTGGACCTGCACTTGGATTTGTTGAACTCCCAACCCTAGGTCCTGTACCAGGGTTTTGTGCAACCGCATTGCTACTTCCAGCGCTTCCGCTTGGGTTGAGATCTTCTGTTGTGACAAAGCCATCCTCTGATATGGCATTAATGATGCGATGAACCAAGCGCAGTGATGTGCATCCGTCAGGGTCATGTTGGCCTCGCGAATGGTGCTTTTCAATCTCTAATCCAGATCCCACGGGGTCTTGACAGGCATCATCATGATCTCTTTGAATCCTACAATTGACTGCACTTCTATCTTTGGCCGGCTAAAATCCTTTTTCAATTTAGTATGGATGTCCTCTATCCCCGCCGTTGGGTTAATGCTTGAATACTTCATGTACTATGTTAGCGCTTGATCCTGCAGTGTGCTAACTAAGATGGATTTTTTGATGTTATCATCCACAACTTGTTGCATGTTCCATATTGATGTTAGTACAAACCAAAATTGTTCAGGGTCTTCACCTTCAGCTCCCTTAAATTCTGGTAACTGAATTGTGTTCTCCATCATTAACCTTGATCTATTACCATCCCTAATCCTCTTGAATTTTCAACGTTATTTCTCTATAGGGTCCCCGCGACCCCTTAGGTAGATCCCACTCCCGGCAACACAACCATTTGTTGGTTGTTATGGGCATGAACCAGGTTTGGAAGCATTATTTAGCCAAACAAATCCCGCAGCTACCAACCCTTCCAACAACAGCCCATGAAGCGTGGACTGAGGTCTCACCTAAGGTAGCAGGGGAGGGTGTTGGAACCGGGTTTTCGCACCCTAGGGATGTCTTGGTGTGGTCTAGGAGGTTCACACACTGGTTTATAGCTCCGCGCTATTCGCACCGATCCAGAGTGATTATGATTTTCTTATTACTGCACTGTTCTACTCTTATGATTCAGAATTATTCAATAGGGTCTTTAAGCAAACATTTAACAAACATAATTGATTCGCGAACAAAATGAACCTAGATTCGTATACACTTATCAGATTTACATTAACCAGATATAGAAAAGTAAACCATAATGACAGATGAGTGATAACACAAAATTTACAGAAACAAACTTATCTTTATTATTATTCTCCACCAATACATCCAGATCTACCCTACACACTCAGCTGTAGGGGTCCGTGTACACAGCTATGAAGTTTCCAGGCCTCTACGCACACAACTGCAGAGCCTCTACCTACTACCCAACCCTCGACTCGGACTTACAGGTGCTTTCAGACTATCTTCTTTAAGAACCCATTACCTTTCTTCCCTTCCAAGAACTTCTTTTCCTTCATAGAGCCGTGCTCTATTTATAACTTTCCCTGGCCCGCGATCATTGTGCGGGGAAACTCTATTTACATTAATTTTTATTATTTTGGGTGGACTACCCTTTGAACCAATCTATTATGCTTCACGCTCCACATACTTAGGAGTTTTTACAATATTTTAATCCTACTTCTTGGGCTTTTTGCCCCAAAACGTTACGCGGGACCTCTGCTACCCAACAATGATCTTCATAATTCCTAGATCACCAAATATACCCTTAAAGTCTGAAAAATTAGTAGTAAAGAGATCCTAGTATTCGCAGAGTAACTGAACAACTTTATCCATGGTAGCATCTTCCCAATAATCTCCAATCTTTGCGAACTTCAGTTCTGCTTTAGTGCCAATGTTTACTTGTCTTGTCTTCAACGATGCAGATATGTCTGAGTTTTCTGTTTGTGGGCCTTTGACTACGGGATGCCCTTCTGCCTCTGGAATATTAATATTTCCTAGATATTCATCCTCCTCTTCAGCGGTCACATTATATCATTCAAATGCATGGTGCAACTGGGTTCTCCAATATGGTTGAACCCATTCCCTAGGTCCCTCCGATGTTTTGAAGGTAACCACCTTAATTTATTGCATCACTTCATCATTTTTTAATAAGCCATCTTCAAAGATGAATGTAAATAAGAAACCTTCCCTTAATACATCCCACTCAGTGGTGCCATGGTGAAGCTTCATTTCTAGGTACCAATTCATGGGAATTGTATCCGAAGTATGGAAAAATATGTGTACCCAGTCTAGTTGCAATTCAGTTCCCCATGCTTTAGTCCATTTGGCTAGGTGATCACATGGATCGTCCATTCCATTATATTTCTTAGTCAATCTGGTGTTAGGATTCCCAAACCGTAACCTCATCATTCTTCGATAATCACTCCATCTAGCAAAACTATCTTTATGAGTATTGTACCATTATGCGTGTGTAGTGCGCAATGAAAAATGTAATTCTTAGACGCAGTGATCCTTAGGGACTTCTTGCTCAAACTCATACAAAAAAATATCTACATTAGTTAAACCATCATAATAGGGTATTTTTCTTACATTCGATGAAAAGCAGCACAATGACTTCATCATCATATTACATCATAGTGTAGACACTTCATGCAAGTGATTCTGCCAATGCTCCAACTCTTCGTTTGAATCAGAGGTGCATGAATTTTCTTGGTCCCATGCAATCAATACATTTACCGTTAGATTGACCCAATCCTGATCCCTCAATATTATTTTGTAAATCTAATCCAGCTCATCATCACTTTCGTCATAATGGTGGACTTGTTCAGTATAGTGCGCCCCTTCTGCAGGATCCAATGGCACTATAACTCATAGTGAGTTTCTTTCAAAGGACACTATCCTTTTATTCAAATTAATTACTCCATTCATGTCAATATCCCAGTCAATCCCCAAGAGTGTAGGATATGGACTACTGTCATCAACAATTTCTATAACCTCAAAATCAACCATCGTGCTCTCACCTTCTATATAAACTATTACCCCTTATAATCATCCCATGGGGATGATTTTCTGTTGGTTCACCATTCTGAGCTAAATTAGAGACCATTGTAGTTTAGGTCTCCCCATTTTTTCCCATGTTTGTTTTTATAATACGTTCACATCAGACCCTAGGTCCAAGATGACCTGTTCCATCTCATACTCACCCATTTGCACGATGAGCCTCATCTCATGTCCTGTTTATGCCTTATGTTTTTCAATATTGCTAACCACCCAATGTCCATCATGGACCTTCTCCTTGCTGGTGCATTTGTTTATTAACTCCTACAGGCCTTCCACATATTTTCTATCATGTAGCAATTTTATGTAGGTCTCCAAAAACGTAGTGAGCACAGAGGGATCAACCTCTGCAGGTGCACTAGTTTCTGGCACCTTGTCTTGGCTTCTTGAGGTGGAGGCCCTAGCGAACCTCTTCTTGGATTCCATAAATTTTTCCTTAGCGCACTCTAGATCAAAGCCAACTTCTTTCTCTGGCACTATGCAAACCCATTTTTCCACTTCAGGATGTTTACCATTATCATCACTAGTCGTTATTCCAATTCTCAGCACTATATTCGCACTTTGATCCTCCTCGTGGGGCTCAGATCTCATCATCTGTAAGTTCTACGTAGGTTGCTGAGGCTGCACTTTATTCTCTTACATTTTAGCTATCAACACGAGACACTCTTCTATAGTATGGTCAAACTGGTTGCAATATTGACATGACAAGCATGTTTGATTCTAGCACTCTTGCACGTAGTGTCCTGGTTGTCTGCAGTTGTAGCAAATAATCTGACCCTGGCCTCTAATAGGTCCTCCTCCTCCTTGACCCTATCCTTGTCCCTGCTAAACTCTACGTGCCTCTCTAGCACCCTGTGTTGGCTTAGGGGGTCCTGACCCATGTTCAGAGTTAGCTACGCCAACTAACAAAACCTACACTACTGGCCCTTTCGACAACAACCCACATAGCGCATGCTGCAGTCTCACCTGAAGTAGTATCGGGGATGCTAGAACCAATTTTCTACTTCCAGAGACTAGTGTGATCTCTTTTAGCACCTTATATTTGCCTTCACGCATATCGATACACTCCTAGGGCACGCTATTGCAACTCTCTCAAATTGGCCTTCTGACCTTACCGAAGGTTTATGATCGGTCTTTGCAGAACCTTAATAGTGTATTTATCCACTTACATGCATCAGAGAACAACCCTAAATTAGTGTTTGCGTAGATCTACTTAAGTTATTAGTAAACATAACATATTTTATCAGTCTTTGCTAAATTACTTAAACATGAATTGTGTACATCATTAACAATTATTCAAGAGAATCGCACAATATTTAACCAATATTTCATAAAACACCATTCATTGACATCAAATATCATAAACAAAAGTAAATAGGAAGACACAAGAATTCTTCGGAAATTGTCTTTATTGATCTTCAATTCAGGATTACAAACTCAAAACTACCCTGCACACATAGCTGCAGGGGTCTGCACACTCAGTTGTGGACTCTACCTAGGCCTCTGGACACTTAGTTGTAGAGCCTTTCTTCTCCTATCTGACTCACTTCTCTTCTATAGCACTTCTTAACCAGCAATAATTATACTTGTCTCTTCACTAAGACTCACTATTTATAGCTTTTCTCATAAAATGTCATGGTCTATGGACCATGGGTGGATCTCAAAACCGAATCAAACTTTACATAAAACAAGGTGATAAATCCCTTGACTCCTAATCATCTATGCACTCAACATCCACAAATCACAGAGAATTTACATTAATTACAAAAATTGATCAAAACTTGGGTTATCTTAACCCCAAAGCTAACCCAGGGGACCCCATCCCAATAGGCCCCCAACACAAAGATCGTGACTTGCCCTCGAGTCACTCAGTTGGAACTTTGATATTACTACGAAGGTCCCCCAGCTCCACCTGGATTATTGCAACTTTGGTAGCACTCTGCATTGTTTCCTGCTTGACTTGCTCAACCAATGTTTCTGTAGCTGGTCCTTCTACTGCAAGACTCATCATCTGCTATGTTTTCTGAAGTCCTTTAAGATTATCTTGAAGAGTATCCGTGACTTGATAAGCCTTCTCCAACCATGGCTTCAACCTGGCCTTTAGCAAGGACTCCTTCTTCTGTGCTTCCTCTACCTTCACTAGGATATGCTTTCCCTCCTGTAATTTGGCAAGGTGCTGTGCTGGTGCTATGAGGTGTGCAATCACCCTAACTTCCTCATACTATCATTGCATCTCCCTGACCTTTGTGTACAATGTCTGCAGGTTCAGATCCTCCTGTAGATTGGTCACTAGCTCCATAGCTTTCTCAAACAATGTCGTACAGTCAACAACTATGGCATCTAGGGTAGCCATTCCTTCCTTTATTGTAGCTTTGCACTGTTCCAGGACCTTTGGAAGATTCGTGGTCTAAAAATTTAACTACAACTTTGTGATCTTCATGTTGAGATCAAAATGGATTCAATCAACATCTGCTTTAGCTTCATGCACACCAACAACTATTTTTTTGATCTTTGCTCCTAGCTATGCATCCTCCGCGATGTGAAGCTCAGGCATTGTCTTGCATGCCTCTGCAACTATTGACTCTAGTCATGAGCTATGCACCTATAACATCTCCTTTTCCTTCAGAGCTTGTATCTTTTTATCGAACATCTACTCATTGTTCACTCTATACTAGCTAATGAGGTTGGGGGTGTGCTTCTCTCAGGCTCTCAATTCATCTACCACTCCTACATGCAGCATGTGGAGGGTCTCATTGGAGAGCACCGCTATATTTAGTCCGATGTTTTTGAAAGTACTTAGGATAATGTGATCATCGACACACTCTGCATCAAGGGACCCATCTGGAAATGCTATAGTTCTAAGGTTAAGGGTCCTTATTGACTTGACTACTTGGATCATCCTAGGTACCAAGCTCACTTACTCCATGCTCACTTGTCAAGTGCCCACCTGTATATTACTTGCTTGGATTTGCAGCTCACACATATATTTCTAGATTCTCCCCAACATCTGCATGTATTACTGCTCAAACTGCTGCAGCACTTCAGTTGTGGTATCCCTTATTTTATCCCCCATCTCATTGAGATCACCTTTTGTTAACACAATGGAATCCACTTGTGAGTTATCTGATTTCTACTTTTTTCTTGTACCTTACTGCTACTCCTTGCCATGTTTCTTCATAATGAATGGGGGGCTCTACCCTTCATCTCCTCCACCCCCTTGCCCTGAAATTTATTCCTTTGTCTTTGGCAAAGGTGAGTTGTCACCTTTTTGTGACTTGTGTTGTTCCTATTCTGCCTGCTCCTTGGCAACACTTTCTTGCTCCACACAAGCCTTTTCAGGGGCTTCCTTATTTTTCTGAGCTGTCAGGTTACGCGTAACCTACTTAGCTTCCTCCTTTATTTTATGTGAGGCAGAAATTTATGCACCCATGCTTGGTCCAACCACTAGGTATGATGGGGCGCACCACTCTGTAGGCCATTTCGCGATGACCTACTGCACATCTGCTTCAGTCACCAAATATGGCAAGTTGTGCCATTTCTTCTCTAAATCCTTCTGCACTTGAATGTATACACTCTGGAAGTCAAACTTGAATGCTGCATAGGCTGATATTTGCATGAAAGAGATTGGGTAAAACCTTAGACACTGATTGATGGCCATGTGGAGAGACATTTCCATGAGAACCCAGAATATCTCTGTCTCTGTAATCTGCACAGGATCCTTTGTAGCCCATAAGGAAGCGAATTATGCTGCCTCTGGCAATCCTTCCTTGAGTGGAGGAAATTGGCTATCCTCTGTCAATTCCCATGAAACTAACACAATGGACAACAATAACCAAGTGTAATGAAACGACTTGGTCTCGTCCTAGGCTTCACGACAATTCGCTAGGAATTCTTGGGAGAGGTATCTTTCCCAATTGAACTATACGCCTTTCAAGCACTGCATAGATGGAGAAACTACGGGTGCGAACGTTGTTCATGCGAAATTTCCTCATGACATTCCTTGCTAAGATTTGGGTGGTCAATTGAATTTTTTGGGTCTATTATAGTTATAATTTCATACCCTCGTGACTTCTTCATGAGGCCGTAATCTCTCTTCATTCTTTCTACAAGGTCTTTTTCCCTCGTCTTTCCACCAAACTCCTTGGCTAGGTTCGTGCCCATATAAGGCAAGTGCGTGATTCTGTGAGTAAGCATGTATATGATGGGGATAGGCCCTCCTAATCATAGACAACCATTGTGTACCAATGTGAGTAGCTGATGCACACAAATTATGTTAATGGGGGTACAGTGATAATGTGGCACCTATTGTAAGTTGAGAAACCCTGAATGCTCAACACCATGAACCCATTCCTCCATTTCCAATGTGGTAACACCTAACTCCACATAGTAGACCCGCCTCATGTACATGTCTATCGCCAAGGGGGGAAACCTAGCGTGATATGCAAGGTACCAATCCTCCATTTTTAATAATGGGATCTGCCTGAGCTGCAAACCTTCAAAAAGAACCTACTTAAGTAGCAGGGGCATGGAAATGGTGAACTTCTTAGAATCTTGGTACTTTGTGACCTTTTCCTTTCCCTTCCTTGGAGGGATATACTTGGGTAGCCAGGATATGGGTTCTATTCCTTCAACATCAATGTCTTTTGTTCCCTGGCCTTCTTCCACCTCTAGTCAACTACTTTCTTTGGCTGCTTATCTTTCTTATATTTTGCCTGGGTTCCAATATGCTTTCTTGGGGAAGAACGGACTGGCACCGACTTCTTCTGCTTGTCCTTCTTTGATTTGGCTGGTTGGTTGGGTTTCTCTAGTAGGGGTAGGCTTCAGCATAGGTGACCTCAGTGCCGTAGGCACAAGAGCTGGAGCTTCTATACTTACAATTTCCAGGGAAATCCCTTAAAGGCAACATTACTAGTACTCAAAGTTTCAATAGGACTTGGTCCAAGAATTTTCTCAAGAATAAACATCTTTTTTATCTCAAAAAACTTGGTAAATGTAGGGCTCATGACTAAGCCTTCCTAATATGATTGGTTCATAGGTGAAAAACAACAAATTTCACTAACAAATCTAAGAGCGCAAAGTGTTCTCTATTGGACTGACATGCATAATTTATAGGGGATTTTGAGTTCAAATCTAACTATCCCCCCAATTTCTAACAATTATGTTGTTTTGGTGACAGATCTTCAAATATTTTTGCCTTAAATGTCACCATCCCACTCCTCTTAACCATCTTTTGGCCATCAAGTCATGAACAGTGACTCCAACGGTCACTTTTCTATTGTGTCGCGCTGTACCTCCCTCCATGGTGCAGCTTCATAGGTTTCATCTTTGTCATTTTCCATGCATCCTACTCACCATGTTGTCCACCAAACTGGGAATGTAGTTTTTAGTCCCGCACTCCCTTGCAATTGCTTAGAGCAGTAAGAATATCTTGCCGCCATATAGTCATTACGCAGGATCCACTATATACAACTTCAATATGCTCCCATTCACTCTTCCCAGAAAAGGTTCCCCATTTAGCTTCATGAGCTGAACTACACCTCCATCTGTAATTTCTTTGATAATATATGGCTCTAGCCAATGCATTTGGAATTTCCTTAGAAACTTAGTGAATTTTCTATCATATAATAGGACAAGATCTTTTACCTTGAATGTGAGAAGCTTGATGTTGCGATCGTGCCATTTGTTTTTGTATTCCTTCTGTACTTGCTGATGAAATACTACCAAAAACCAATCCTATTCGAGCTCCAGCAATTGCGCGAGCTATTCCTCCAAGGCCTCATGATCCACCATACTTGTGAGAGCTGCCACGCATAGACTACACATAATATACTCCATCAACATTACAACTTATGCACCATATACCAATCTGAATGGTGTTTTCCCTTATAGCTTCTTACAAGTAGTCCAATAAGCCCATAGTACTGTGGGTACGTGCACATCCTAGTCATTTCGCTTCGTGTTACAAATCTTCATCAATGGGTTCTCCAAAATCTTATTGAAGGCTTCAAGAGCTCCATTGGCTTGTGGGTGATACAATGTAGTCTTCTAATGGTAGACTTGGAATTCTTCATTCAGGACACTGATTGTTTTGTTCAGAAAATGCATACATTTGTCACTAATCAACACTTTCAGGCAACCAACTCTGGTTAAGACATATTCAAACAAAAGCTTTGCTGTTGTAGCCCCTGTATAGTCCTTAACTGGTTGTGCTTCTGCCCATCTAGTTAGATATTCTGTCGCAGTGATGATATAACGTGAACTTGTTTTCTTTCTTGGGGGTTGAATTGGCCTAACTAAGTCAATCACCCATTTATCAAATGGTTGCAGGGACATTTGAGGATGTAATGGGAAATCATCCCTTCACGATGGTTTGCTAGTTCTTTGACATGCATCGCATGCCTTACAATATGCCTTGGAATCCTTATGCAAGGTAGGCCACCATAGATCCACGCAAAAAATATTCTATGCAATTGCCTTTCCTACATAATGACCTCCTATAGCCCCCCCATGAGCTTTAGCGAGAATGCTATCCCTCTCAAAATATGACACATATCTCCACAATATTTCATCTACACCCATCTTATACAGATGTCCCGCCATTGCTAAAAAATCTGCCACGTGCACTACTAGTTCCTTATTTTGTTGATTTGTATACCCTTTTGGTGCCATCTCCATAGTCAAGAAGTGGATAATGTCTACAAAATGATTATTTGCTATGCACACTATAAAGAGCTACACATCTAGAAACCTTTCTTCCATATTATTGGGTTCTTCACCTATCTTGATCTGCAATAGATAATCAGGTCTTGCATTTAACCTTCTTGGTTTCATAATGACTTCAAAGTCATACTCCTGAAATAGTAGCAACCATTTGTAGATCTTACCCCCCAACACAGGCTTATTGACTAGGCACTTCAAGGTAGAATGATCTGTGTACATTTTGAAATTCCATCCTAACAGGCAGTGCTTGAATTTCTGCAGCGCATACACCATGGCCAATCCTTCGTGCTCAGTTGTTGAATATTTTTTCTCAGCCTTCGATAAGTTCCTACTTGTGAAGGCTATAAGATGGTTCATTTCTCCTTCACTGATCTGTGTTAGCACTACACCCAATGCAATGCAAGAGGCATCCAAATGTATGTAAAACTCCATTTTCCAATCAGGGAATACTGGGATTGGCATGGTGACCATCTTTTCTTTTAATACATCCAGATGTGCTAACATTCTTCATCCAAATAGAATGTCACATCCTTCTTCAACAGTTTCTCCATGGGCATAGTAATTTGAGCATAAGCTTTGATAATTTTTTTGTAGTATCCCGTATGTCCTAGCATCGCGTGCAACTGGTTAACATTCCTAGGGGCCTCTAGATTTACTATCACTGCAATCTTTGTAGGGTCCACCATCAATCCTTGCTTTCACACCATGTGACCCAGCAAGATCCCAAAGGGAACGCATAATACACATTTCTTCATATTTAGCGTGATCTGGTATCTGCGACACGTATCCAACATTAGGAGTAGACTTTATACATGGTGCTTTACTAATCTAAAAACCATCCAGTCATCAAAGTATACTTCTAGGAACTTATGAATGAGCTTCTTGAGCATTTCTATGAATGTGTGAGAAAATTTTGCAGGCACATTCTTAAGTCCAAATGACATCACAGTGTATTGAAAACAAACCAACTCTATCACGAAGGTCATTTTTCTCCTATCCTGAGGTGTGATATTAATTTGATGATACCCTGAAAACCCATCAATGAAGGAATACGATTCCTGCCCTCCAACATTGTCTAATACTTCATTTGTGAACAAATTTGGGAATGGGTCATGGACACACGCATCATCAAAATTCCCTAGATCTATGCAAATCCTTATTTCAGCCTTTTGTTTCTTTTCCTGTATCACCATCGAGCTCACCTAGTCAGATTCTTCAAAATATTCTATGATGCTCGCCTCCGACATCTTATCTAGCTCCCGTCGAACCTTCTCCTTGCATGTAGGATTAAGGTGAAATGACCTCTATTTAATAGGCTTCGTGTTCGGCTTCAAAGTGATCATCATAATGCACAGATAACCAACTATATCTTTCAAGTCTGAAAAATCAGTAGGAAATATATCTTGATATTTGTGGAGTAACTTAGCAACTTTATCCATGGTAGCATTGTCCCACTAATATCCAATCTTTGCAAACTTCGGTTCTTCTTTAGTTTCAATTTTTACTTCCTTTGTCTTCAATGGTGTGGTGATGTCTGAGTTTTCTATTTGTGGGCCTTTGACTTCGCGATGCCCTTCTGCCTCTAGAATATTAATGTTTCTCGGATCTTCATCCTCCTCTTGAGTGGTCACATTATAACATTCTAGCACATGGTGCAACTGGGCGCTCCAATTTGGTTGAACCCATTCCATAGGTTCCGTCAGTGTCTTAAAGATGACTGCCTTAATATTGTGTAACGCTTCACCATTGCTTGCGAAGACATCTTCAAAACTAAAGGTCAATAAGAACCCCTCCTTCAGTACATTCTACTCCATGGTTCCATGGCAGAGCTCTATTTCTAGATACCAGTTCATGGGAATTGTATCCAAAGTATGGAAAAATATGTGCACCCATTCTAGCTTCAGTTCTGTCTGCTTTAGTCCATTTTGCTAAGTGATTGCACAGATCATCCCTTCCATTATATTTATCAGCCAATCTAATGTTAGGCAGCCAAAACCGTAACCTCATCATTCTTCTATAGTCTCACCATCCATCAAAACTATCTTTGTGCATACCCCACCATCGTACAGGTGTAGCGCGCAGTGCCAAATCTAATTCTTAGAAGCAGTGGTCCTTAGTTACTTCTCACTAAAACTCATCCAAAAACAGATCTACATTAGTTAAACCATAATAATATGGTAAATTCCTTACCTCCAACGAAACACAATGTAGTGACTTCGTCATCATATTGCATCGCAACGTAGACACTTCATGCAAGCGATTCTACCAATGCTCCAACTCTTCGTCTGAATCAGAGGTGTAGGAAATCTTTTGGTCCCATGCAATCCTCCCATCTTCTGTCAGATTGATCCAGTCCTAGTCTCCCACTATTAGTTTGTAGATTTGGTCCAGTTCATCATCACTCTCTTCATAAGTATGGACTGGTTCAGTATAGTGCACCCCTTTTACAGGGCCCAATGGTATTACAACTCGAAGTAATTTCCTTTCAAACAACATTGTCCTCTTCTTCAGATTGATGACCCCATTCATATTAATGGCCTGATCAATTCCTAGGAGTGCAGGGTATAGATTATTTTAATCAACGATCTTTATCACCTTGAAGTCAACCATTGCAATCGCACCTTCTATATGAATTGTGACTTGTATAATTGTCCCATAGGGATGATTTTCTATTGGTTCACCATTCTGAGTTGAATCAGAGATGATTGCAGCATATGCCTCCCCATTCTTTCCCATGTCTTTTTTGGTAATACATTCGGATTAGATCCCAAATCCAATATGACTGGGTCCATTTTAAACTCACCTATCTGTAGGGTGAGCCTCATCTCATGTCTCGTTCATACCTTATGTTTTCCAATATTTACGACAACCTATTGCCCATTAGGGACCTTCTCTTTTCTGGCGCATTTGTTTATTAATTCCTATAGGCCTTCCAAAAATTTTCTAGCCCACAACAGTTCTATATAGCTTTCCAAAAATGTAGTGAGAACAGAGGGATCAACCTCTATAGGTGCGCTGGTTTCTTGCACCTTGTCCTGACTTGCTGAGGTGGAGGCCTCAACGAAGCTCTTCTTGGCTTCCATAAACATTTCCTTAGGGAACTCTAGATCAAAGCCAAATTCTTTCTCTAGTGCTTTGCAAACCCGTCTGTCCTCTTCAGGCTGTTTACCCTTATCATCATCGGTCATTATTCCACTTCTTAGCACTATATTCATTCTTTGATCCTCTTCGAAGGGCTCAACTCTCATCATTTGTAAGTTCTGCGTAGGCTGCTAATGCTGCACTGTCCTCTCTTGCATCTTAGCTATCAGCACTGGGCATTCTTCTATAGTATGGTTAAGTTGATAGTAGTATTGACATGATCTGACCACTACCTCTATTAGGCCCTCCTCCTCCTTAGCCCTATCCTCATCCCTGATAACCTTCACGTGCTCCTCCATTGCCCTGCTCTAGAGGCCAAGTTTCTACTTGCATCTAGTATGTAGGTGTTCCTTCCATCATTAGCTCATAGCTGTAACAGTGGAGTTCATTGTGGCCCACCGATTTTCAGAAGTTACAAAACAACTTCTTGGGTGTTTGGATGAACTTTTGAAGTAAATGACAATTATCTGCCGCATGTTGTCCAAAAACTTGACAAATAACACACCATAGCGCAACCCCCATGCTTGGCCCCGCTGGGACTTTTGGCTTTAGGGGAATTTGTCCCCCTCCTATAATATAATTTGAGTACACCAGATAGTGGCCTTTATCATGCCCTAGCTCTTGCACTTCAGACATTAGACTTCCATGTGCACTTTTAGTTTAGTCTCCTTATCTTTCTTCAAACTATATAATTCTAGGTGCAGGCTCTGCAACTGGGAGTGGATTTGTTGTACCTGCAAGGTGGCATCCTAAATAAAGGATGCATGTAACCTCATTGTGATTTCTAAGGCTTACACCTATGTTCCTACCTTTTGTTGTGATAGAGAAATTCTTAGGTGGGTTAGAAGAAAATCTAAAAACCATTCGCGATGCTGATTATTTGTGAGATGCATGTTAGCTTCTCGAATCTGACACTTCAACCTTTGATCTAATTCCCAGGGTGTCTCATCGACCCTCATCATAATTTCTTTGAATCCATATACTGACTATGAGTTTGACTTAGGCTTACTAAACTCCTTGTTTAAAGCTACCTTAGTCTCTGCTAATGATGCAAGAGGATTATCAAAATAATACTTAATATACCAGGTTAATGAGTGATCCTGTAAAGTGGTAACCAATTTTGCCTTCTTTATATTTTCATCAATAATCTGTTGCACTGTCCACACAACATTCGCAACAAACCAAAAACTCTCTTTGTCTTCACTCCTGATTCCCTTTAAAATCAGTAGCTTGATTATGTTTACCATGTTGAATGGTGGTGGTGGAGGTAGAGGTGTGGGCGAAGGTGTATACGGTGGAGGTGGAGGTGGAGGTAGAGTGGATGGATGATGTGTTCGCGGAAAGCTGTGTGTTATCAGATGGACACCACTTCGTGATGAAGCTTAGACTGCTCCTTTGTCATCACTTGAGGGAGGTCGAATTAATGGACTATATTCAGGACATGATCTCTCTCGATCCCTAAAGAGTCTTCTGCTTTGCATAGCTCCAAACATCAAGAAAATGGCATCACTCATTTTTCACACAACAACATTTTAATCCAAGTATTCAATGCTCTCTTACATCACCACCCCTTGAAAAATATTTGTTCCGCTTCACTATAGTTGACGGAGGTATCAACTGCAAATTCTATAACAAATCCTCCCGGAATCTGATCGAGCCAATGATCAACAACCCACACGATCTTATTTTTAGAAGCTTCTAATCATCACACTAATTCTCAAGTCCACTCTATAGGCCTATTGAGCTTCCACCTTCCTTGACTGTCTGTTAATTTAGCCAACCACTCATACAGTTTGATGGGGAAGGTGTAGAAGAAAATCTCGTGTATATCTGTATACAGATACTTATTCAATCACTCTTCCATCGACATGTGCGGATTCCTGTTTTCTTGTGTTGTGAACTTGTGAATCTTTCGATCAAACCTCTTTTCAATTTCTTTCTTTGTTGGATTCCAATGATGCGACATAACACATCTCTTTCAAGTAGATCTCGGTCCCGGCAACGAAACCATTTGTTGGCTAAGGGGGTCTTGACCTAGGTTCAAAGTTAGCTGTGCCAACCAACAAAACCCTACAATATTGTCCCTTTCGCGAAAAACTCATATAGCACACGCTGTAGTATCACCCAAAGTAGTATGGGGGTGTTGGGAACAGGCCCCCTAGAGTCAAGTCTCCACATTTTGTGGCCACATAGAATGATGTAAAGAGTCAACAAGGGCTTCCACCCTTCTTTTATGTAACTTGTGTCGACTTTAAGAGATCCAAACATGGTTCGCAAACCATGGGATTGTATAAAACGGGAAGTGTTAGAAGAGTCTAAGGTAGTTTAGTTGAGTCTTGATATGTTTGGAGTCATTGATGAATGTAATGGATCTGTGAGAGCTAACAATGAAAAGTCTTAGCGTAGGAAAGAGGCTTTGCAGTTGTGTGTGCAGAGGCCTAGGGTAGAAGTCCATAACTAAGTGCACGAACCCCTGTAGTTATGTGCGTAGGGCGGTTGAAGTATGTAAAGAAGATTTGAAGCATAAATAAAGAGAATTATTATGGAATTATCTGTGTGGGATCTATTTTAATTCTGTTATAAATGCATATGAGTATGTTATGATGAATACTGGGTTTATGTTTTAGTGTTGTATTGATGCATGAATCCATATGTTTTTCTTTGTTATATGAATGCAAGTAAGAATATATGTTTACGCGAAGACCATATTAATGCATATTGAAGTTATTGAATACTTAAACTAATCTGGGTAAAAACAGAAGTAAGGATAAGTACAAAGGTGTGTAAGTGTCTGATCTGCCTCTCTAGGGTACACAAAGGATAGTCATAAACCTTTGCAGAGGTCTAGAGGATGACTAAGAGGAGTATATAGATATCCCTAAAAAGGCTTATTGACCTACACAAAAGAAGGTTTAGGGTATTAAATGACATCACTACCATCTCTAGGTGCGGAAACTTGGTCCGTGCATCCCCCCATACTGCTTTGGGTGAGACTTCAGTCTGTGCTCCGAAAGATTGATGCTGAAAGGGCCAGTAGTGTAGGGATTTACTTGGCTAATTAATGTTGAACCTAGGTCAGGGCCCATGAAGGCAACAAATGGTTCCATTTTCGAGACCAGGGTCTAAATAAAGAGGTGTGATGTCGCATCACTAGAGTCCAACTAAGAATGAGATCGAAGTCTGGTTGGATAGAAAGATCCATGAATTCATAGCGTGAGAAAACATGAATCTATGATTGGCGAAAGAATAGTGGTTGGACAAATATTTGTACACAGAGATACATGATATCTTCTTTTTTTCCTTCTAAGTTGAATTATACGAGTGGATTGTGAAACTGGCAGAGGGACAAGGAAGATGGAGGCTTGATGTTCGCATAGTCTGGACTCGGGAGTTAGTGTAGAGATTAGAAGCCTCTGAAGATAATATCACACATGTTGGAAATCATTGGCTTGATCATATCATAGGAGCATTCGTGACAAAGTTCATGGTTGATACTTTGGTCAGTTACAGAGAAGCAGAGCACCACTTCTTCAAAAAGGACTGTGAGGTAAGTATTTAAGGTCTTTAAATACTTGGATTAAGATGCTTTTGTGTGAAAAGCAGGTTATCCAGCTACCTTGATATTTGGAGCTATGTGAAATGGAAAGATCTTCAGAGATAGAGGGAAAATAGGCCTTGAATATAGCCCGTAGATTGGACCTCCTCTGAGTGATGATGAGGAAGCAACACAGGCTTCTCCACAGATACCATGAATACCACATCCACCCACACCACATCCATCTTTACCTCCACCGCGTATCCCTTCACCCACACCACCACCGCCTCTGCCACCATCCAATATGGTGAATTCAATAAAATTGCCTATGTTCAAGGGGTCGGGAATGAAGGACCCCGACCAATTTTGGTTCGTTGCAAAGGCCGTATGGGAAGATCAAGGTATTACAGATGATCAGATGAAGAAAGAAACATTGGTTACTGCTTTATAGGAACGTGTGCTAACATGGTACATTAAGTACTACACTGATAATCCAACCATTGCATTAGCCGATATTTAGACCACGCTAAATAAGGAATTCAACAGGCCCAAATCTAAAGCTTAGTCAATTGTCGGATTTAAAGAGATCATGATGAATCCTGAACAAACACCTTGATATTTGGATCAGAGGTTGAAATGCACAATTCGAGAAGCCAACATGAATCTTACGGATGGGTAGCACTGCGAATGGTTTGTGGCTTTTCTCCTGCCTCATCTAAGGGTTGCTTTGTCACAACAAAAGATTAGAACCCATGAAGAAGCCCCAGATATTGCAATGAGATTGCACGAGACACTGATGCAAGATGCTAATTCATGGGTTTAGTAGATTCACACGTAGTTGCATAAGCTGTGCCTAGAATTTCAGATTTTGAAGAAAGATAGAATAGCTCAGCTAGAGGTGTGCATAGAAGTTTGGTGCATGAAGTGAAAAAGTCAAGGGCATGACAAAGATCAATGTCTAGTCTTCAAGAATTATGTTGCAATAAGGGGACCAATGCCTCTGAGGCCGCAAGCTCAAGTAGGGCCAAGTATAGGGCCCACACTATGGTGTGCTATCTGTCATGTAGCTGGAAAACATGCGACAGACAATTGCCATTTGCTATAGAAATTTCTACAAACACCACAACAACTCTTTTGCAACTTCTGTCAATTGGTAGGTCATGATAAGAATAATTTTCGTAGTTATGAGCTAATGATGGATAGAACACCCACATATAGGGTGCAGGCAGAAATTCGGCTTTCGGACCAAGGCACTAGGTAGCGTGAGGTGAATATCAGAGGTGAAGACAAGGATGAGGTGGAGGAGGACCTGGGAGAGGTCAGGGACAGGTCATTTGTTACAACCGTGGAGGACCAGGACACTACACATGAAACATCACGAACCTGACATGACTGTCATGCTGATATTGTACTCAATTTGACCATGCGATAGAGGATTGCACTCTATTATTAGCTAAGATATGCAAAAAGAAATGGGGGTGCACCCTTAGCAACTGGCCCAGAACTTGCAGATGATGAGGGCTGAGCCTCGTGAGGAGGATCCTAAGGTAAATATTATGCTGCGGAGTGGAATGGTGACTAAAAAAGATAAGGAGAAGCAGCCTGAAGAAGGTGAATGGGTCTGCAAAGCGCTAGAAAAGGAGATCGGGTTTGATCTAGAATGCGCAAGGGAAACATTAATGGAAGCAAAGAAAAGCTTCACTGAGGCCTCTACCTCAAGAAGTCAGGATAAGCCAACTAAAGAGATGGACCCTTCCATGCTTACTACATTCGTGGAGACCTGTACGAAGCTGTTGCATGATATCAAGGCTGTGAAAGGACTATAGGAGCTGATAAATAAGTGCACCGAAAAAGAAAATTCTCCTAACAGACTATGCGTAGTTAGGAAGATTGGTAAGCATAAGGAAAGATTGGGGCATGAGATGAGGCTCATGGCATTGATAGGAGAATATGAGATGGATCAAGTTATTCTAGATCTGGGGTTGGATGTGAACATTTTTCCTAAATAGACATGGGAGAGGATGGGGAGACTTGCATTACAGTGGTCTCTGATTTAGTTAAGAATGGAAAATCAACAGAAAATCATCCCCATGGGAAGGTTGCAGAGAGTGGCAGTTGATATTGAGGGCATGAGCACACCGAATGATTTTGAAGTGATAAAGATTATGGATGACAACAATCCCTACCCTGCACTCCTTGGGATGGATTGGGCTACTGACATGAATGGGGTAATAAATTTGAAGAAGTGGAAGATGATATTTGAGAAAAAATCTCTCCACATAGTAGTGCCCTTGGACCCTGTAGAAGGACCGAGCTATACTGAACCGGCCTGTGTTGGGCACGAGATCCCCTAAGGGAAGTTTTGGGGCTTAGAGCCTAGATTTTGGTCAAAAGTTGTAACCCTAATGTAAAGACTCTGCATTTTGTGGGCATATAGCACGTAGTTTGTAAAAGAGTCATAGGTTTGTCCACCCTCAATTTTGTAATGTAATGTTGGCTGTAGAGATCTACCCATGGTTGGTGAACCATGGGATTGTATAAATAAAGAGAAGCTCTAAGTAATGAATATATCATAGAATAATAACGAGAAGGATGAAGGATTGAGTCGTATTTGAAGTGTAAAGTCTAGTTTTGGGTCGTAGATTAGGAGAAGCCTCTGTAGTTGAGTGCGTAGAGGCCTAGTAGTCTGCAGCTGAGTGTGCAGAACCCTACAGCTGAGTACGTAGGGAAATTTGAGTCTGTAATAGTTGGAGCATTAATAAAGATAATTTAAATATCCATTTTGCATATTTATTTCTTGTTTTATGCATTTGTTACATTGAATATACATTGCACTTTTAATGCTTATATGATGCATGAATATGTATGATGTGTTGAATAAGTGAATGCAAGATATAATATTTGTTTACGTGAAGTTAACTAATATATTTAAGAAGATAATTAAAATACGTTGTGTAATTTGGGGAAATAGCATAGGACACTGCCATAGTAGCGCAAAATCATCTCAGGCCCTGGTTAGGGCTGTGTGAAAGGTGATTATAATAGATCGTGAAGGTATTGAAGGTCAGGATAGTGTGTGAAGTAACTTGTGCGAAGGTAGGCACAGTTGGACAAAATCATCACCTAAGACATCTCAAGCATGTGGAAACTTGGTTCCAACAATCCCCCATACTGCTTTGGGTGAGACTTTAGTCCGTGCTTCACGAGCTGATGCAAAATGGCCAGTAGTGTAGGGATTTATTTGGCTAATTAACTTCGAACTTGGGTCAATCCCCCTTAAGCCAACAAATGGTTATGTTGCCAGGATCGAAATTTGCATAGAGATGTCTAATGTCATATCATTGGAATCTAACTAAGAAGGAAATTGAAGGCTGGTTGGGCGGAAGAATTCATGAGTTCACGATGCAGTAGAACAAGAACCCATGATTATCAAAAGAAGAGTGGTTAGACTGCTACTTGTACATAGAGATCCACAAAATATTCTTCACGTCTTTCCCTTCTGAGTTGTACGAGTGGATCACAAAGCTAGAGGATAGCCAAGGAAGGTGGAAAATCGATAATCCTATTGTGTGGACCCTAGAGTTAGTGCGAAGGTTGGAAGCATCAGAGGATAAGATTGCACATGCCGTTGACCATTGGCTCAATCATATTATAGGAGGATTCATTACTAAGTTCACAGTTGATAGCTCAATTAGCTACAGTGAGGCAAAGTGACACTTTCTCAAAGGACCACGAGGTAAGTACGTAAAGTCTTTGAAAACTTGGATTAAAATGCTATTGTGTGAAAAGAGGGTTATGCAGTTACCTTGATGTTCGGGGTTACATGAAGTGGAAAAGCCTACAAGAATGAAGGAAGAAAGGGAGCAGAAACTAGCGCCTTGATTTCATCTCCGCAAGGGGACAAGGAAGAGCTTGCAAAGGTCTCACCACGAAGTGCGATCCATATGATAAGGCAAAGAATTCCACGAATACCACATCCACCCACACCACCACGAGCTTCACCACCATCACCTCCATCTTCACCCATACCACCTCCACCACCACTGCGATTCAATATGGCAAGCATAGTGAAGTTGCCTGTGCTCAAGGGTTTGGGAAATGAGGATCTGGACCAATTCTGGTTCATGGTAAGGGTTGTATGGGAAGAAAAAGTAGTTACAAATGACAATATAAAGAAAGTGACATTGGTTAGCACCATGCAGGACTGCGTGCTAACCTGGTATATTAAGCACTCCAATGATAATCCAAATGTGGGAATCGCGGATATCCAAGCAGTGCTAAACAAAGAATTTAGCAGACCAAAGTATGAAGCACATTCAATCATTGGATTCAAGGAGATGATGATGCTAATAGGAGAGACTCCTTACGAGTAGGATCAAAGGCTGAAATGTATGATTTGTGAAGCTAATATGAATCTAACAGATGGACAACATCACGAATGGTTTGTAGCTTTGCTAATGCCACATCTGAGGAGTGCGCTATTGCTGCAGAAATTAACGACTTAGGAAGAGGCCTTAGAGATCGCAATGAGGCTGCATGAGACCCCGATGTAGGATCCTAACTTGGGAGTTTAACAGATCCATGCGCAGCTAAAGAATTTATGCCTTGAGATGCAGAGTTTGAAACAAGACAGGAAAGCTCAACTAGAAGTGCGTGAAGAGGTGTGGTGCATAAAATGCAAGGGTCAGGGTCATGATAAGGACCACTACCCAACTTTCACAAATTACCTCGTAGGAGGAGGACCGATGCCATTAAGGCCGGAAGAACAAGAAGGACCTAGTTTAGTGTCCACTTTCTCTTGTGTGATTTTTCAAATAGTTGGAAAACATGCTACAGACAATTGTCACTTGTTATAGAAGTATAGGCAAAATTTGCAATAGTTGTTCTAGAACTTTTGTAGGTCAGTGGGACACGATGAGCGCACTTGTAGAGGCCATGAGTTAATGATGGATAGAACTCCCACATATAGAGTTCAGGCTAAATCACAGCCCCTTGACCAGAATGCATGAATGGAATGAACAATATTTCATGGGTGCGAATGAGGCCAAGGTAGAGGAGGACCTAGAAGAGGTCATAGACAATTGATATGCTACAATTGTGGAGGGCTAGGACATTATGCTCATGATTGTACAAATCCAATGCACCCATCGTGTTAGTATCGCAACTTTTTTTTATCATGAGAAAAAGGATTTTCCTACACTGATAGCTAGGATCCACAACAAAGGAGTGCTACCACCTCCCCCGACTTAGAACCTACAGATGATGAGGTCTGAGCCATGCGAGGAAGATGTGAATGTAAACATTGTGCTCTGAAGTGGAATCACGATGGGAGATGGCAAAGGCAAATAGCCAAAAGATAGTACTTGGGTTCACAAAGCTCTGACGAAACTAGCAGAGTTTGATTTGGAGCACACTCAGGAAACCTTCATGGAAGCTAAGGAGATTCGATGATGCCTCCACTTCAGGAAGAAAAGATGGAATAGAACTGGAGATGGACCCATCCATGCTCACAATGTTCTTGGAAACATGTATGAAGTTACTGCGTGACAATTAAGATGTAAAAGGGTTACAGGAACTCATTAACAAATGTGATGGGAGCGTACCAGGAGAACTGCATGTAGTCAGGAAGATCGCAAAACACAAGACAAGAACAAGAAGAGAGATGAGACTAACCATGCAGATTGGAGAATATGAGATAGATTAAGTTACCTTGGATTTAGGATCGAATGCGAATGTTTTGCCGAAGAAGAGATGGGAGCGAATGGGGCAACCTGCACTGTAGTGGTCTCAAATTTAGTTGTGAATGGCGAACTAACAGAGAATAATACCCATGGGGAAATTGCAGGGAATAACCATGGACATTGAGGGAGCAAGTGCGCTAGCAGAATTTGAAGTGATAGAGATTGTTGATGACAAAAATCCCTAACCCGCGCTCTTGGGAATTGATTGAGCCACTGACATGAATAAAGTGATTAATCTAAAAAAGCAGAAAATGATTTTTGAAAAGAAGTCACTATGCATAATTATACTCGTAGACCTTGCTGAAGGATCGCGCTATACAAAGCCGGTGTGTGACTATGAAAGTGATGATGATTTGGACTGCATCTATACGACAACAACGTAAAACCAAGACTGGGTGAATCCCACCATAGATGGGCAGATTGCATGGGAGCATGAAAGCTCTTGTACTTCAGATTCATACGAGGAGACAAAGCGATGGCAAAATCAGTTACATGAGGTAACTACACTGAATTATAATATGATGACAAGGTCACTATGCTACGTATCGATAAAAGTAAGAGACCTACCTACTTATGATGGTCTAAGTGAGGTAGACACCTTCTTGAATAAATTTGAAAGGGAGGTGCCAGAAAAGCAACGCTTCCAGGACTTGGAAAACTAGATTGCAGAGGAACATAAGATGGTATTGGGGGCCCTCTGAGCATAGATATAGGAGTTGCAGGTGCGCACTCCACAGGCTAGCACTCTATCAACCAGCCTCGTAGTAGGCACATCTGCGGCTGAAGAAATGTTGCACGCCAAATGACCAACACTAAAGTGCTACCAAAGGGAGCACGCATTATAGAAAATGAGGCCAAGAGGCCTATGGTCAGTGGGCTAAAGGGGTTCAGGATAAATATGCGTGCACTCCCTCGGGAGATGCTCTACGTTTTGTAGGATGTAGTTATTATAGAATTGCAAGCTAAGGGGGTCATGCACTCTAGGTCATGAGCGAGCAGTGCGTCAACATTGAATAGTTGAGCTTGTAGCGTGACGAGGTAGTGGCATAGAACTAAAAGCTAGTGTAAGTGGTCGAGGAAGCCTTCCAGATGGTCTCGGAGCTGGCCATCCAAGCAAAGGAACTAGCGGAGGCGTGTATCTAGAAACCAGCAGTAGGGGTGCACAAGGCAAAGGAAGAGATGGATAAGGTTCAACTAGAGCTAAAAATTTAGATATCCGAACTACAACAGAAAGCACAAAGTTAACTTTGCCAGAGGTTAAGGAACAATGCGCCAGTATGATTACAGTAGCAATAACAGATGTCAATAGTGCAGGGAAAGAATGCACAAAGCTATTCGAGGGGTTTTTCGAGATTCTCACCACTTTGTAGGAGGACCCGAACATACATCGCCTAGAAACAGAGGTGCATGAGCTATAGCAGAAATATGATGAAGTAAAAGGGACCACACAAATGGCTTCCCTTACATAGAGGCTTGTGCAGATGTAGTAGGAGAAAGCGCTCAAGGAGCAGGTGGATGCTACTCGACATAAGGAAACAATTTTGAAGGCATGCTTATAGCCATGGATTGATGAGGCATATATCATTACAACCTCTATTGAAGCAAAGCTCGTGCAGATGCAAGGAACACAGGAATAGGTTCATGGAGGTAGTTCAACTACAATGGTCTCTAAACAATGCGTCCAAGAAGTGCAACAGGCAGCCGCTCAGTGCGCTGCCGATCTTGTAGTGATCCAAGTAGAGTTGGGAGGTCTTTGCGCAAAGATCTCTACACCAATAGAGTGACTCAAGGGTGAGTCATGATGTTTATGTTGGGGGCCTATTGGGTGTGGGATCCCCAAGGGAAGTTTTGGGGCATAGAGCCTAGATTTTGGTCAAAATTTGTAACCATGATGTAAAGACTCCACATTTTGTGGGCACATATCGCGTAGTTTGTAAAAGAGTCATAGGGTTGTCTGCCCTCAATTTTATGATGTAATGTCGGTTGTAGAGATCTACCCATGGTCAGTGGACCATGGGATTGTATAAATAGAGTGAGGCTCTAAGTAATCAATAGATCATGGAATAATAAGGATAAGGGTGAAGGATTGAGTCGTATATGAAGTGTAAAGTCTAATTTTGGGTTGTAGAGTAGGAGAAGGCTCTGCAGCTGAGTGCACAGAGGCCTAGTATTCTGCGGTTGATTGCACGGACCCCTGTAGATGAGTGCGTAGGGTGAGTCGAGTCTGTAATAGTTGGAGCATTAATAAAGAGAAGTTTCATATCCATTATGCGTACTTATTTCTTGTTTTATGCATCTGTTGCATTGAATATACATTGCACTTTTAATGCTTATATGATGCGTGAATATGTATGAATGTGTTGAACAAGTGAATGCAAGATAGAATATCTGCTTATGTGAAGCTAACTAAGATCTTTAAGAAGATAAGTAAGATACATAGTGTAATGTGGGGAAATAGCACAAGACGCTGCCATAGTAGCGTGAAAGCATCTCAACCCCTAGTTAGGGCTACACAAAAGGTGATTATAATAGATCGTGAAGGTATTGAAGGTTAGGACAATGCGTGAAGTGACCTGCATGAAGGTAGGAAAAGTTGGACCAAATCGGCACCTCAGACATCTCAAGGGTGCAAAAACTTGGTTCCAACATCCCCCCATACTGCTTTGGGTGAGACTTCAGTCCGTGCTCCACGGGCTGATGCTAAAAGGGCCAGTAGTGTAGGGATTTGTTTGGCTAATTAACTCTAAACCTTGGTCAGGCCCCCTCAAGCTAACAATCTGCAATTATGAAAGCTTTGATGATTTGGACCAGATTTAGAAGATAACGGTGTGAGACCAGGATTGGGTGAATCCAAAAACAGATGGATGCATTACCTGGGACCACGAAAGTTCCTGCACATAAAATTTAGATGAGGAGTTAGAGCACTGGTAGAATTGACTACATTATGTATCTACGCTGCATTGTAATATGGTGGCCAAGTCATTGCGCTATGTATCATCGCAGGTAAGAAGTCTCCCCTATTATGATGGTTTAACTGATGTTGATAAATTTTTGGATGCATTCAAAAGGAAAGTTCTAGAGAAGCATTGCTTCTAGGCCTGAGATTGGGAATTTTACACTATGCCTATGAGATGGTGGGGTACACACAAAGATAGCTTTAATGATTGGCACATCTACAGAAAGATGATGAGGTTGCAGTTTGGTCACCCACAAGTTTGGTTAACAGAGAAATATTATGGAAGCAATGATCCTTGTGATCACCTGGCCAAATGGACTAAGGTTTATGGAGCAAAGGATCAACCTGAACGGGTGCATACCTTTTGTCATACTTTGGATGTAATACCAATGAACTGGTACTTGGAAACAAAGCTCCATCATGGCAGTGAAAAATGTGATGTTTTGCAATAGGGATTCTTGATGAAATTTAGCTTTGAGGATGGGTTTGAAAGTATTAAAGAGGCATTTCAGGAAGTCAAGGTAGCAATCTTCAGAGTACCGCAAGATCCCTTAGACTTAATTCAATTGGATTGGACCACCCAGCGACGCCACAAGTTGGAGTGTTATAATGTGACTACTGAAAAAGAGGACGAGGATCTAAGGAACATTAATATCCTAAAGACTGAAGGTCACCATCAAGTTGAAGGACAAAAAATTGAAAATCCAGATATCATTGCGTAGCTAAAAACAAGATAGGTGAACATTGGAATAGAGGCAGAGCCAAAATTTGCAAATATTGGGGACTACTAAGATGATGCAATAGTAGATAATATCACTGAATTGCTCCGCGAATACTAGTACTTGTTCCCTATGAACTTCTCAGACCTAAAGGGGATAATAGGAGACCTGGGATTTATAAAAATTACATTGAAACTGGATGAAAAACCGATCAAGCAGCGACCTTACTGCCTCAAACCGAAGTATAAAAAAAGGGTCTACTTAGAGTTGGATAAAATTCTTGCAGTGGGTATTATTAAACTAGTAGGAGAGTCTGATTGCGTGAGCCCAATAGTAGTTCAGGAAAAGAGGTAGAAGGATGAAATAAGGATATGCATAGATCTCAGGAAGCTGAATGATGCTTGCGCGCATGTTAATTTTCTAACTTTGTTCACTGATGAAGTGCTAGATAATGTAGGACATGAAGCATATTTGTTAATGGATGGGTTCTTGGGGTACCATTATATCAATATTGCGCTAGAGGATAGAAGTAAAATGACCTTCGCCACAGAGTAGGGGTGCTTCCAGTATATCGTAATGCCTTTTCAATTAAAGAACACACCAGCAATATTTTCACGTGTAGTCATCACAATGTTTAAGGACTTAATTTAGAAGTTTTTGGTGGTATAATTTTATGATTGGATGGTGTTTGGGCTGGTGGAACACCATGTAGCCAACCTATGATTGATGTTGGATACATGCCGGAGGTATCAGATCACGCTCAATTTGAAAAAATGTTTGTTCTATTTTCCTTTTGGAATCTTGTTGGGCCATGTGGTGTGTAGACAAGGATTAATGGTCGATCTAGCTAAGATAGTAGTTATAATTAATTTAGAAGCACCAAGAAGTGTGAAACAGCTGCACTTAACACTGGGGCATATGGGATACTATAGAAAGTTCATTAAGAGTTATGCCCAGATTGCCACGTTGATGGAGAAGTTGCTAAAGAAGGATGCTACATTATGTTGGAATGAAGAATGTCAACAATGCTTAGATGTGTTAAAGGAGAAGATGGTCACTGCACCGATCCTAGTGTTACCAGATTGGAAGAAGGAATTTCATGTGCATGTGGACGTGTCATGTATTGTGCTCAGGGTAGTACTAACATAGGCTAGTGAAGGAGAGTTGGATCACCCTATAAAGTTTGCGAGTAGGAAGTTGTCTAAAGCTGAGAATAATTATTCAATGATAGAGCGTGAAGGTTTGGCTATGGTGTACATACTCCAGAAGTTTAGACACTACTTGCTAACTGGAAACTTTAAGATGTATACAAACCATTCTGCATTGAAGTACTTGGTTGACAAGCCTATATTGGGGGGGAAGATATGTAGATAGCTTTTGCTATTTTAGGAATATGATTTTGAAGTTATTGTGAAGCCAGGATGGTTGAATACTAGACCAGATCATCTGTCACGCATTGAAACAGGTGAGGAGACTACTAATTTGGAGGAAGGATTGCCTAAAGCACAACTCTTTGCAATGTGTGTCATGGACAATCACTTTGCAGATACCATACACTTTCTGATGATGGGGATTGCTCCGAAGGGGTATGCTAGTCAACAAAAGAAGGAGTTGGTGTTGCACGTGGCAAAATTTTCTATCATTTAAGGACACTTATATTAAATGGGGTCGGATTAAATACTGTGATGTTATGTGCCTGAGTTTGAATGAAGGTGCATCCTGATTGAAGCTTGTGGAGGAGTTGTGGGAGGAATTATGCAGGAAAAGAAACAACACAGAAGATTTTATGTGCTAGGATGTGGTGGTTGATGTTGGATAAGGATTCCAAGGCCTATTGTAAGACATGTGAAGCATGTCAGAAGATGAGCGTCTAGGCCATCATGGAGGGATGAGTTGCCTCTGAATCTGCAACTATCTTTACAGCCATTTGAGAAGTGGGTGATTGATTTTGTTGGACCAATTTAGGCTCATGGAAAGAAGATAGGTGCGTGGTACATCATCACTGCGATGGAGTATTTGACCAAATGTGTAGAGGTGAAACTAGTGAAGGACTGCACAAGGGAAACGATAGCAAAGTTCATCTTTGAACATGTACTCACTAGGTTTGGTTGACCAAAGATTTTGATGAGCGATCGCTGTACGCATTTCCTTAATGAGACGATCAACGTGTTGACTGAGGAATTTCAAGTTTATCAACAAAAAAGTACATTGTATCACCTATAGGCTAATGGGATGGTTGAAGCATTTAATAAGATATTGGAGAACACATTGATGAATGTTTACAATGCACAAAGAAATGACTAGGATGTGCGCATACTCACAATACTATGGGCTTACAAGATGACTTCCAAAAAGCTAATTGGAAAAATGTCTTTTAGGCTGGTTTATGGTGTAGAAGTTGTGATGCCAATGGAGTACATTGTACCTAGTCTACGCATATCGACATTCACAAGAATGGTAGATCACAGAGCCATGGAAGAAAGGCTAGTGTAGCTGACAGAGCGAGACGAGGATATATTTTTGGCTGGATTCCATCAGCAAGTTCAAAAGGAGCATGAAAAGGCATGGAATGATAAACACATCAAACTGCACACCTTCAAGGTAACTGATTTCATGTTATTATATGACACCAAATTTAATAAGTTTCCCGGAAAATTTCGGATTCATTGTTTGGGGCCCTATGTCATCAAGGAGATTACCAATGGTGGAGTAGTCCAGCTGGTGAAGTTGAATGGAGAGCCATTTTTAGGAAAAATAAATGGCAACTGATTGAAGCCATACACTAGGGATCCGACACAGTCTTAACACTCCAGGTAGCTGAAAGGAGGCGTGAGATTATAAACTACACTACTCGGGTTGTAGAACTACATGACTGGGGGACTGCATGGAAAGTAGGAACATCACAGTATCAGAAGAAGCACAAAGGGAGCTGCATTAATGAAGGAGAGACTATGTAGGCCAACCAGAAAGTGAACGCTATGATCACTGTTCATGAGTTGACAACAGAAAATGACTAAGTGGAGTGAGGGGGAAACATTTAAGTCAGAATTTAAGAGTGATATCTTTGAAAATATACCACCAATCTAGCATCTATGAGTGGATTTTTGGGGGAACTACCAGATTCGAATTCAAATTTGCTTATAAATTACAGATGGTTGCCCAACGAAAGGCACTTCTAAGAATTGAGGTGTTGAGCTATCAGGCACGCATGAACCTTGAGAATTTTGAAGGTTTAGTGGCCAATTTAGTATTTGAAAAATTTCCTAAAGCAACCTAGGAGCCTCATGTCGACACCCGTGGAAACTGTAAGTGGTTGAGGATTGATGGCCTCTGAGGGACCTGCCCCTAAGGTTGCTAGTGTAGAGGTTCCTACAGAAGTACCAAAATCATTGAGGTCACCAAGGCCAAAGCCCATGCTAACCAGGGAGGATCCAAAGACGAAGAAAGAAAAATAGAGAGCACCACAGCTAGCACGTGCATCACCTAGGAAACACTAGAAGAAAGAGAAGCCCACTGCATAGGAGAAGGGGAAGATGGTAGACCTAGAACCCGACGAGGATGTAGAAGAAATTGATATGGGCACAAAAGAAATTGACATTGAGGGCATAGACGCTATCTCGAAGCTACTCAAATAGATCCCTCCATGCCAGGGTAAGGTGAAGATCACAAAGGATCCAGACAAGGGGAAATTTATGCTCAACATGCCTTTGCTGCTGGAGAAAATCACATTCAAAGGAGTGTGCCTGGCACACGTCTCCCTGTCATGCGGAAAGAGTTAATTTTGCGGACAAAACCAACCTCCCTAGAAGCTTAAGGCTTTCTAATGACAAACAAGACAATTAAGAACAATCCTTCTCTAAATATGCATTTACCATATAAGAAATCAAGTGTTTAGATCCTACCTATAGTCCAACGTTGTTGT
>APFE030357050.1:51164-141487 GCA_000404065.3 Pinus taeda | reverse complement strand
GGTGTAAGCGTTTATCCGTAGACACTAAAACATACGAAAACAAATTGGTGACTCCACTGGGGAGCGATCATCCATCTTAGTAGCTTATCAGCCTCTTAAGACATTTCTACATACTATACTTGTGGTCATTCATTGAATTTCAGTCTTCTTCCATTGAAAATTGAGCCAAAATTGTGCCAAATTGTCTTCAAATTTTCTTACTGTCACCAGCACAGCCCAATGAAGGACACAGTGCACTGTAATGCACTTCTCGCATAGATCCAGTGCGCTTCAGCGCGTTGTCTCTCACTGCTGCCTACGTTGATCCCTTGAGGGTGAGTTTCCCATCTAGGAGCTGAAGCATTTGAGCCAATTTTCTCTTGTTTGAAAGATTTACTAAATGTCAATGATGTCTTGTCTCTGAAAAAGTGTTTCATCTCCTTACTTGGCCCTACTTAGACTAGGATTGATAATTTTTTCTTATGTATTTACTTTATCATTTTCAATATATAGTCGAAAGTTAGTTTTTTAATCGAATGATCTTTAGCTAAAGAAAGTGTCATAAAATCGTCTTTTCCTTCAAAAATTGAATTGTCGTCAAATCTTCATTCATGAAAGATTGATTGATTGATGTGTGCAAATGATTAGTCTTTTCGTTGAAAGTGTCATAATTCCTCATTTCTTTGAAAACGAAAGTGTTGTAAAGTCTTCCTTTCCTTGAAAATAAATTGTCGCAAAACCTTCCTTTTTATGAAAAGAGATTTTTGATCAATTGTTTAAGCATTTATACGTAGACACTAAAACTTCCCAAATCACTATTAGACCTACTTCTTCGTCTTCGCCTGAGAGTCCCAAGTGATGGGATCACATGAGTGTGCACTATAACATCCATGCTCTTGAATAATCTTGCATGGGAAGCCTGTACGCTAGTGATGAGTTGCAGTAGGTCTTCATAGGTCTGGATCTGACCCCGGATACGTGCTTGCAACTCAACTGCATTGGCCCTCATCATCTTTGGCAAGTGAAGCGTGGCTCCCTTGTACTTCATCATCCATGCTTACATGTTATCAATGGCAGAATGTATGTTCTTCAAGATGTGTGCTCCTCTCGCACATCGTTGTTGCCATCCATGGAGAAGGATGACTGCTTGGTGCATGGTACCAAACTTGGAGTACATTTCTCACATAATTGTATCAAGGGACAATAGTTCATCTAGTATTGCCTTCTTCAGTTCAGCTCAGGCAAACATTGTCACCAAGTCTCTTCCTTTCTTGGCCACCTGTATTTCCTTCGCCATTTTCTCATTCTCAGCTATGAGGAAACGAACACTTGAGCTAGTTCCTTCGGTGTATACTCTAGTTTCATCAGCCATAACAGCTCAATGCTTGTGCACATTAGTCATGATCACTTGTTATTCAATTTGCACAGGGGATGTTTGGTCCTCCAGAGTAGGTACTCTGTGAGATTGCATAACTCTGTGATGAGATTCGTCAAAGGATATGTTGTGAATCTCTGCTTCCAGCTAACCACCAAGGATCTCAGTGCCTCCTTGGTCATTTGAGACTTGCTCATCATCTATATGCATTGAAGTGGCTGAGTTGGCCTCTTTGTGGTGAGGCACGAGGTCGGTGTCCTGTCCCAACTTGTGTTGCTCCTCGTCTGCATCCAACTATTCAAGCGCATGTTCTATCTCATGAGAAATGTCTTGTCCCCTACAATGGTTCACCATGTTTGCCTGATGCCAGCTGTTTAGATGAATCAACTACCTATATGGGTGTCGCTTCGTTTGTCTGCACATGATGCACCCCCTACTGTATCTGTTGTTACTGTGCTTCCTTATCCTGTTGGTGCGACTCTTTTTCTTTTCAGAGTTTCTCCCTCAACTCATGCAATTCCTTCTTTGCTTCTTCCATTCTCTTCTTATCCCTCTGCCTTCTCGTGATGTGTTTGTCACACTGTTGCCTCTTTACCTTAATAGCCATAGCTGCTTGTTCTACAAGTGGATCTGATAAAAAATTGTAGCTTTTCTCCTCCTCCATGCGATCGAAAATCTTCCTCTTCCCTTTGTCACACATAGATATGCTTGGCTCTACTACTACTACTGTTGGTGCTTTCCGTGATGCTGCTTTGCTAACCACTCTACGATGAAGCCAACCTATTCATTGGGTCTGTAAGAATTCTAGTAATACCTCCATGAGACTTGCTCGGCCTAATGAGATGCCTCATGGATCCAGTTGAACTGAACTCTCATGCAATGATCCTTCACAATGCAATGTGGGTCATATGGGTTGAAGCTTTAGAGGTTGAACGGGTACTTGTTCATCTTTTCTGCTTCGACATCCGCTTGCTTGATACTCTGGATCTCATATAATCCAATCTACAATGGAAGAGTGGGCCAAGATGCCTTCTTCTTCCACTATTGTCTAGCTGTCAATCCTGCTGAGATATGATACACTACTTCCTGCATGACAAGTATGTCCAAGGCAAAATTTGGTAGAACATGCGGAGGCTTCTCCACACTGAACATTTAAATGAAGGTGTCAGACGGTGAGGCATACCAACTTGCAATGCCTAACAATCCCTCAATTTCTTCCTTTGACATGCAAGGTGGATCCTATTCGAATATCAACCTATACAATGGGTTGACAAAATGGTCGGACAATCATACGATTACTCCCCTGAAGCTACATTCAAACAACAATTTGAAATATGTGTTCACAACAGTCTCCGCCGGTGACCATGCCCACTCCAAGCCTAGGAACTCATGTTAGGCACAGACTACATCTAGGATGTAGGTGGACATATAAATCTCTACATGCATATGCTTGGGTGACTGTCGAGCCTTCGTGACTTGTTCCTTTAGCTGATGAGCTAGTATGTTGGACTAGTTGCATGGTCTTCCTTCTCTAGCCAGTTGGTCCAATGTGATTACCCAACTCTAAGGAAAGGTTTCAGTGCTTGCTTGGCCACTCAGTTGACATGCGAATATGACCAAGTATTGGTACACCTTCCTCAATATATTTGTCTTGTAGATCTAGCTGGGTGTCATCCTAAAACAAGCTGGCTCCTTAACCCAATCCTTCAAAATATCACTGGAGTTACCTCTACTACTGGGCAAGATGAATGGAGAACTGATGAGAGTCGCGGGCTTTGAAATATGATAAATCTCATCATAATCATGTGCCCATAAGGTTGCAAGCTTCATCCCACTAACACTTTTCAAGGTGATTGTCTCGAGATCGGTGTGAGAGATGATCTAGTGAATCATGTCCGCGCATGGGAACATGAGGTATCTACATGAAATTCGGTACAAGACAGACTTGTGAATGTTCACATACAGCTGATAGTCTTTGAGGTCTTCCCCAAAAGCACCTGCAAATGTTTCATTAAACTCTTGCCACTTTAGTTTGATGTCCTTGTCTAGATAGAACTTCGTATCTTCATAGATCAGCAGACTAGAGAACACCTTCTCAACTATTGCTCGAGCTGCAACTCCATAGGTGTCCTATGATCCTGTTCTCTTGGAAGCCATTGAGGTATATGAACACCTAAAAGATCTGGAAACAAGAAGCATGCATGGAAAGAAATATATCAGTGGAACCAAAGCAAATCCGGGGAAGGACACAACACATACCTAGGAAACTGATGAGCAAGATTGCACAAATTTTACTGGGAGGCTGGGTGACTGGTAGCTAGAACTTTGAAAAAGGCAGTCTGGGCTATATGGGAGGCAGAAATGGCTACTAGATTTGTGAAATGCGCAATCCAGTCAGGCAGCTAGCTGTTGGGATTGCATAATGCGCAATTCCAACTAGGAAGGAGTGCTAGCGCAAGGACAAATTTGCGCAATTTCTTGGGCCAAGCAGTCACTGTCCTCCAAAAATGCGCAAAATAGTCCTGGAGGCCACTGCTAGGCAGGAATGCACATTTCTAGAGAGGAATACGAGCCTTCATTCCCCAGACTGTGCAATGCAGCCTTGGTGAAGGCAAAGCCCGGGCCAAGATTGGCCCGACTCACCAATGAGCAACTGAAAGCAACTAAAACAGTAAATGCATGGCGACACTAAGTGATAGCAAAAGTGATTGACAATGCATGTAAAACATGAATGAAATATTCAGCAAACAGATCAACATGCATGTGGGTGAGGCAGTTTGCTAGTTGGGCGAATGTTTGTGCAAAACAGTTTCATGCATGCGACAACAATGAGATAGCAACAAAAACTAAAACAAAGCTAGGAAAATCTAGTATACATGTAAACGACAACAAGCATTCAAAGAAATCAAGCCAACAACACTCATACAAGTGAATACACAAAAAGTTATAGAAATGTTGAAAAAGACAAATTGAGGCCACTTACCGTGAATAGCTAAGCCAGATGTGTTGAAGAGTCCTAGATGTGATGTGGGATATAAGAGCTCCAAGATCAACATGAATGAATGAGCTCTGACACATCGAATAAATAAGTTTGGTCTCATGACATGCATGTCATAAATCTAGGAAAAAGCGACACTTGGAGGGAAACTTCTAAAACAATTTGGCATGTAACCCCCAGCTGCTAAAAGTAATTCCCTGAATCATGGGATGCCTTTTGCGTGTTGTCTCTTGCTATTCTAGGAAGAGTAAGCCATGCATGCATTCAATTCAAGTTTCCTCGGTCCTGGGTGGAACCGGTCAACTGGATTATTCATGCATGTAGTTGCTCAACTGCTTGGGAAAAATGCACATTCCTGGCTTGGAGCTGGGCTGCCTGTCTAGGGGGATTGTGCAATTTCTGGGTAGAGCAGCCGATTACTGCCTAGATTTGTACAAATCCTGGGTTGAGCAGCTCTGTTGGGGAAATTTGTGCAAATCCTGCTTGGAGTGTTGGCTGGTAGGATTGCGTAATCCTGGAGACTAGCGGGCTGCCAGAGAGGATTGCGTAATTTCTGGAGGGAAGGCTGGTTGCCCTCTAGAAATGCGCAATTTTCAAGTGGAAGCTACTAAACATGTAGCTAGACCAATTCCTGGTGAACAACCTGTGAGGGGAATGGATCGACTGTGATTGACATGCTGCCTTTGTGCGAGGAAAACACTAAAGCTTGAGTACTTGACGAAGCAAGACAAAGTGCTGTGAAATGTTGGTAGGGAGGCTCCAAATAGGATAAGGAAAAATTTTGGAGGGTGGTTGGAGCTACTACAACACAATGCATATAAATACACTAATCAACTAACATATACCATGAATGTAACCATAACATCAAAAGACATGTACATAACCCTAATGTATATAAACCTAATGCCTATAACAATCATTGACTTACATACTTGCATGCCAAACATACAATACATGTATGGCGATCTGATTTTACCCCAAAGTCCAATGTTGAAACCTCATTATGATGTTTTGCATCTCCTGCTCTATCTCAACCAGCAAATTAGCATCACAACGATCAAGAGCGCCATGATGACCCAAATTGCATACCATGACTTTATAAGGCATGTTTAACCTACTATTCATGCATAACTATAATCAAGACCATACGTGCATGACCACAACCATTACTCCATTGTACACATTGCCACATGCAACCATCAACATACATAAGAAATGCCTAATCAAATACACATAGATACCAATGCATGTAGTCGAGCATAAGCAATCAATTCTTGTAATTAACCCACAAGACCGATACATGCAATCAAACATACAAGAATGCAACCTAACATATAAGGATGTATCAAGATGCATATAATACTTTAACCAGTTATATACTTTTGACGATGCATTCCATAAAATCAATCATCAAGTTCCTCATGACAACCATGATCACCATTATGAAATGCAACAAGCAGATGGAATGTAAGTGTAAGAGACACACATGCAACTAACATGCAAGCATGATCAAAACATTCACCCAAGGAGAGTGCAACCACTGCTCTAATACCAATCTGTAACACCCCCTCCCAGGACTACCAAAATTAACCATGCCAGTTGGGATAACCATGAGGAGATTTGCTACTATGATTAGATTCAATCTCCTATGTCACCATAAGGAAGTGGAATCGATGGAACATCACATACAGTTATCCAACATCATCAACAAACCTTTCAAGAGACAAGTTAGCCACTTAGACAGCCTGTCCTAGGTCCCACTGCTATTTTGCAGCTCTTAGTCCTCAATTTCTCTCATGCTATGGGAAAGGGAGCGATCAACAACTCGAAGTTTCTCTCACAAGCCTTCCTGCCAGCAACTGTGGTCCAGAATTTCCAGTTTTGTGCCAACAACCCCGAGATTTAAGCCACTTTTCTAGCCCATAATCTTGTCCTCTACCTAGAACTTCTTGTAATTTTCAGAAATAATTAGAAACACAATACAACAATTTGATCAATCAAAATCACCCTTAGGACTAGTCCTGAGCATTCCTCAACCGGGAATGACATTCTGTCAAACACTTGGCATTAGTGCAACCTACAGGTCTAGGATACAAGACAGATCATAAATGACTGAAACAACTTATGAAACATAACTAGAAGAATCACATCCTTTTCCATTGAACAACTATATCATCAATTAAGTCTTGTATCCATCCATTTAATAGTTACAAGTAAATACATGAAATAACCATGACATAAACCAGTCACACAAACATGCTTATAACCAGCATTAGACCATATAAATATCAAAGATATGACAACCATTAAATCCACATATAAATCAGTGCAAAAGTAATAAGACTTAACTTTTATTAATCATAGGAAAATCTGACCAGGTTAGAGATTTCCACGTACCACCCGACCATAGACATGGCTGAACCAAATCTCTCTTTTAGCTAGTCACCCCCATAACATATTCTACGAATGAATGTGGGATCTCATAAAATAACAAATCCAAGAACAACCAAGGGAATCCAGACGTTAAACCACCTCCACCCTCATCCAACAGTGATCACACCAAAACCAATGCTCTGATCACAACCGGAAAAAACTTGGAATGTCATCCAAAATCCATCACCATCCTTGAGGATTTTTCCATCTCCTTGTCTCTCAAGCCTTACCATAATCCAAACCAGGATCTCTAGGCCCCAAACCGAGACTGCTCCCTCAGGCTTTACCGTGTATCCCACCAAAACTCCTTAATGGATTCCTAGGCCTTTGGGAATGAATCTTGAGACCAGTTTTGCCTCATATTCTGAAATCTATCCAGTAATTCCAACATTCCAAAACCAAAACACCATGGAATCTGAAAAAAGGATAGGCTAGGCTGAAATCCACTGTCATAACCCAACAAGACCATGCCACTGAAAACAAGAGAACCATACACCAACATGCAAAGCCATGCATGTCCAAACCAACTAGGAAATCACACATGAAAACGGTTACCTGCAAGTATTCCTGCTGAAGCTACTTGATCCTTCTTTCATTTCCTTGATCCTTTCTTGCCTTCCTTTCCCTTTGCTTTCTTTTTCTTCCTCGATCTAAAGTTAGAGTGCTCCAAGAAAACTCTAAGTGACCAAGAGTGTGAGAGAGAGAATAATGAGAGAGTGTCAGACTTGAACTGACCAACCTAACACTGTCAAGACCTACCAACTGATCCTCAAAATCCTTTTTATGAATGAGGCCTCTATTTTCTTCATTTTCCATTATTTTCCTTCAATTTCCTCCTGGCATGCAACCTGTGACCTTTCACCTTACTTTTCTCCTAATTTCCTTTAGTTTCATAAATAAATGTGCCAAAATGCCTTTTAATGCCCTTTCCTTTTCCTTTTCCAATTTTCCTTAGCCAAAACTAATGCCCACTAGAATATATTTGTCCAACATTAACTTGGAATACGTGTCCCTTACCCGTGGTCTTATTTTTCCTTTCTTAACTTTTATTACATGGAATTTTCACCAGCGTTGTTACATCAAAAATCTCCACCTTGGCAATTCCACTAATTAAAAAAATAAGGTTATCCTAAGAATTCAATAGCTTATAGAACAAGTAAATGCATTATTCAACATTATTTACATCATTTCTAATGGCCTTTAGTTGATTCCTCAGAGCATTGAAACCTTTTAGGTGATTAGTCACCTTTCATCATCATTCATCTTGAGGGCATATAGGTTCCTCCCTATCAGTTTCAAGTTCATGGGAAACTTGGAGTCATACAATTTCCCAAAAATATTTTGTTGTTTTTACTCTTGGCAAGTTCATCAACACCAAATTAGACAAGTTAAGGCCAGTTAATGCAATGACATTATTTTTCATCTTGTTCTAATCCTTCTACTTCGTAATATCATGGTTGTTTTCCTGACTCTTTCTCAACAAGTAGATATTCCATTTTTTGTTTCCAAAGATTGAAGTCATGATTGATAAATTTATCAACCCTTGAGTAGTTGGAATCCATTTTCTACTATAGAAATCCTCGTAACCTCCAATTGAAGTTGAACTAACTATAACACACCAAAATTAAGCTTTAAGCTCCTCATTGAAAGATAACTACAATTCTACCATATGAAGTGTAACAACCTCTACAGTAAATCATAGTGAAAGACAACTTCTTTGAAGACATGAACTCTCCTTCAACATAATGATCTAGGGTTGTGATTTTCCTCAACTCATTAACAAAGGTGTCCCCTTAATTACAATAATGCTTTGTGTAAATTTTTCTACATTTTGCAGCATCATGGAGACATTATCCCATGGGTTCATGCTAATTTGACTAGGGGGGATGATACATTCACCCATGGGACCATGTTGATTTGGTTAGGAGTGAATGGCCCAGTGTTACAGGTCATTTTGTTACATCTGTTCAAATGGTCTCAAAACTAGATTAATCAACATCCTTGACACCTTGCAATCATCCCTTTGCAAAGCCTTAAGCATTATCTCTCCAAAAATTCCAAGAATTATAGGTTTAACAACTTAAAAACCTTGTTTTGGCCTTAGTGCACCCTGCTTCTAACAACCCGAACTGATTGCATGTTGCATAACTAAGAAACTGCGCTAACCAACACATGTTTCCTTTGTTGCAGGTGTGATGGTTATAGAATTTCAGGAAAAATAAAAATTAATTTCAAACCTTCTCTTTCCAGAAGCTTCTAAGGTGGTTTTAACCATTTACTATTGATTGAGATCTCAAATTCCTACTCTAGAGGTCTTATCCCTTATCCTTAGAGCTTCTCCTCCTTCATATATGGATCTAATTCCTAGATTGGTATTTCCTAAACTACCCTATTTACCCTATAAATTCACTGCCTCCCATAGAGTTTGAGTTGGCTTTTGGAGACTCTTAACTATGCCCTGATGTTGTTGCTTTTTACCTAAGGATCCATTACCATCTTTGATTTGTGATTGAAGGATTTCTTTGTGGTTAAGGAAGGAAAACTTAGAAGGGAGATACCTACATGGTCAAGATCTGCAAAAGGGTTGTAATCTTCTCCTACGTTTAATTGTTATAAAAAGCTTTGTTTTCCTATACTTATGTCTATTTGATACATATGTATTTCAATGCATTCTCGACTCATTGATTAGAGATATTAGTCTATTCTATTTGTATCTTGTAGTTATCGTGCTTTTTGTAATTATTTTACAAGTTCCATTTATAGTGTTTGGAGCTGTAGCTAAAGTTCATAAGTAGGGAGAAGAGGAGAACTTGTGTTGGACCGACGATAAGTCCTTCCTCCATATTCTAATATCTTTAAGCAAAGAACAAGTGTTTTTTTTTTTTTTTTTTTTTTTTTTTTTTTTTTTTTTTTCTAGATTAAACCACTATATCTAGGGGATTGACTTCTGTCAGGAGAAGAGAATTTTCCATCAAACAACTTGGTGACTCCATCAGGGAACAAGATGTTCCTATAATGGTTTCCTTAGCTTACTCATTTTATACCTTTCAATTCGACTTAAATTGACTTGTTTACAAAGTAATTAGTCTTATGAAAAAATAATTCTGATCTTCATAGGGTTTTTGTTTCACTTTTTGAACAAAATTAGCCCCAATGCACTTTTTGGTTTGAGACAGAGTGACCCAACACACTTGCCTCTCTCTGTAAGTGTGATGGATCACACCGGTTCCTTCATTTAGATTGCGATGGTTCCTGTGAGATGCAAAAATTGAATTTTTATCCCTTGCTCCAAGTTTTGATCTGATCCAATGGATTTTCTCGAGTCTATGAACTAGTCATTGTCTCTATAAATCCACCAATGTGTTTAAATTTGGATTTAATTTCATTTTGATGAGGATTTGTTTGGTTTTTCTTTATTCTTATCAATTAGGGTTTGTAAATACTTGGCTTGACTTTTTATTGAATAAAAAGATTTTTCATATTACAGTTGCAGTCCGTGTGAGTTCTTTTGGTCAATGAACTAGATTCATTTTCATTTTCATTGCTTTTGAAAATTGAAAAGCAAAAGAAAAGAAAAAATTCCATTTTTTGCATTGCATATAGGGTTTTTGAAATTGTATTGGAATAGTACATTGAAAGATATAATTAGGAAGCTCTTAATTGCTGCATCTTTGTTTGCTATGTCATTACATGTTTCATCCTTCCCATATATAGATATCCATCAAAATGAAAGAGTTATCTTCTTCATGCTAGTTGCATCATAGGAGTTCAGGTGAATTCTTACCATGAGGCTAGAAATTGAAACTTAATTGAATAAAAACTTTAAAATTTATTCAATTCTTCTAAGGAGCATTTGGAACATTCACGTCACATATAAAGGTCTAGGCTAGAGACATGTTCCAGCATCATTAAAAATAGGAGTTGTTGTTACTTGTCTATGTTACATTCCGGGGTAGTCTGTATTCCACATACGTAAGTATATTTGATCTTTCTCCACATACCCTCAAGTATATTTGTAACACCCCCTCCACATTTACCCAAGTTAACCAATCCACTCGGGTAAACATGTGATGAAGAGTTACTAAGATATTATTCAACTCCCTAAGTTTAGTTAAGGAAGTGGAACTGACAAACCAACACTTTAAATACCTCCCTCAGGTGCTATAGGACCCCCAGGAGCTAATCTACCATTCCATGTGCCCAACCCTTGAGTTAGCATATCCTCTTAATGAATTAAACCCCTAGTTGCTCCCATGAGAAGGCATCCATGTGACTGGAACCCTCTAGTTTCTCCCACAATGCCTGCAATAGAGAGACTGCAATCTTTTTCACCCAGTTTCGTGAGGCCACTAAAATATGAGAAAACCAACCAAAAGAACCAAACAAATATGACCTTTTTAAAAACAAACTTTCTTGTTGAATATTGTTAAATTACTCAAGGCAACATTTAGCACTTAGAGTAGCATATATTTATGTTTTATTCTCTCAAAACTCCCCAATAACTAAAATTCCATCAATACATAGAGGCAATTTCAATCCATCTGCACTCCATCAATGCATCTACCCTCTGTTGTGTCAATAAGGGAGCGATAAAGATGGTTTAATAAGTAAGACTTGCTACTACTTTGATTTTCCATTGATGAGACCACCATGATTTTACCATCCCACTAACTCAATAAAAGATCATATAAGCCAAAGTGAACCAAGTTTTCTAGTGATATGATATCTGCGTAAATGTGATGTGGACGTATGTGAAGCCTATCAAGCAAGGGATGTAGTCCTTTGTTTGTAGCTCGAGCTATTTGGATGGGTACAAGACGAATAAGTTGACAGATCTAGTATTTGGACAACCTATTTTTATAATAAGGGAACAAGACATCTACACCATCTGAGTCTCAAGTTTCAGACATGATAACTTGAAACTGAATCCTAATATTTGAAAAATCATTTCGTTTTTCTTTCTCTAACTTCTCAAGTAGAAGCTGCAAGTATTATTTAGATTTGTTTTGCTTGTCATATTCTCCAAGCATAGTTTTTTACTTCAACAAAACATGGAAGGTAAGATCTAGGATACTTCCTCTACAGAGTGCAGAACTAACAATATAATTATAAAGAATGTGATAGATGTAGTCTAATGTAACACAAGTCTTCTGAGAGTTTTGGTCCATGGAATATTTACATTCTCCTTTTGAATATGATTTGTGTTTTTCTAATTCTTGAAACTCCAAAACTTCCATAGTTGAAACTATATTTAATATATTAGAAGAAATAAATCCAACAACAACATTGGAGTACACAAGATGAATCTGACAACCATAGTATAAAAGCTTCACCTAGAAATCACCAACATCTTCACTGATTTTATCCAAGGAAATGTTCTTCAAAAAGGACATGGTGTTACCTAGCATGTAAACCTTAAGCTCAAACTCTCATGAAGCCTTTCTTACTTGAGAAATTTTTTGAGAAGTTTCTCAAGAAGAAGATGAAAGGAATTCATCCATGTGACTTGAACACACTATAGATGTCTAAAAAAACAAAGAGAAAAGAACCATCCCAGAAATGCATGCATTTAAAAAAAATGAAGAGGGAGCAATGTGCTTAGGTTTCATCAAAGGATGATGATGGATTTCTACCACTGGAACCTTGCTCATGTCATCAACTAGAAGCACTTATGCTTTCCGAGGAATACACTACATCCATATTATAGTTGTACTCCCAGGAAAAATTTCCAAAATAATTTCAACACATGTCGAGTCTATATTATGGAATTATTCATCAAACATGTATACTAAAACCTTGGATACATGAGCATCATATAAAGCGAGGAATCATGTACATTCTTCAAAAGCTATCAAATAAAATCTCTATTTAAATGTGTGAATAGGATTACTCCTACACATAAATGGTCCTAGATTTGGGGACATGTACAAGTTCAAAGTATTAAGCACGTTGTCATGGATAAAAATCATCAACTCACTAGATCTCAAAAATGCCACCTTTTTAATATATTCTATCTCATGATCACAACACACTAATTCAAATGGTTCTAAGAATGATGGGATAATGCAATGCATGGAATCTGAATTTAACTCATACAAGTCCTTTTTCTTTGGTCACTTCCATCCATTTTGTACCAGGATTTTCCTCTTCTTCACTTGATATTTTCAAGCTTGCCTCCAAAGTCCCAAGCCTCATATATGACCTTCCAATAGATTAGCATTCAATATACACACATCTTCCAACCACTCTTTTTTGGGATAGATTTTCCTTTGTTTGAGTAAGAAAATTTGCTATTTATTTTTGAACTGCTACTCCTAAATATTTTCCACTGTTTCTTTTTTAGATCCAATATTTTTCTTAAGCTAGAGTAGCATCTCTTTCCTAATCAATGGGAGGACACTCTTGCAGAATTCTTCTTTCCCATCTCTCTAGGTGGATGAGAAATGGTCTTTCCATGCATCAATGGTAAAAACAACATTGCTCGAGGTCGCATCGAGGTTAAATTTGAAAAATTTCTTTGCCATTCCAAATATGAATCTTGCAACTCTGGTGAAAGGTTTGTTTTCAAAAATTCTAATTTAGCCAAAATAGTATGAAGGCTAGTGAAAGTAATAAAATTATTCATGTCATAAATATCAAAATTCTTTACTCAGCTAAAAGTGTCATCGTTTGGGAGGAAAGCCAATAGAAGTTGTTTTTCAATCAAATATATTTATGTGTTCAAAAGTTTCTCAATATATAATAGGCTGACCAAAGCTCTTCATTTGCTCCAAAATACCATTGCTCATAAGTTAAGCCAGGAAAATAATATTTTGTCTTATGTTTACTAATTTTTTTATAACTGAAGATTTTATCGAATCATTGAGTGCATTGTCCAAAACATGGATGACTTCTACAACCACTGGTAATGAATTATTGTTGCCTATAAATTGAATAAAAAATTCTCACCTGATACTACTCGATGTTTCCTTATATATCCATTTTGTTTAATAGGAAAAATATTTGCCTTCTGGTTTGTATTATCACCTTCACTTATGGACCTCAATATAATCTCTTCTTCAAACAAAATCAGATGGCCATATTTTTCATATTTTTCAATGAAAGCTATGATTCCATCCCAGTAGAGGGTGTAGAGGGTGTAGAGGGTTGAAATTTAATCTCCACACCAGTGGAAAGCAGTTTTTTCTTACCCTAATTTCCACCCCAAATAGTATCCAACTAATTTTCCAATTACTAGAACCTATTTATTTGAATAGGAATCTCATCATCTCTAATATGTTCCCTCTCTTTAGATGTTGAGTTAGGGATATATCAAATAAATTTGTATTACTTAGGTAGAACACAGAGAAAATTGTGCAAGATTTCCTCTTCTAATTCTTTAAGCTTTGATTGGTTGTTGCACTTTTGAATTTCCTTGCGGCAAACTTGGATAGAATTCTACAAGTTAGTGTAACCTTGGAACTCTCGCAATGTAGATTGCTTTAAAAAAGAAACAAATTCTTCATTGTTGAGTCGAGTGAAATCAAGGTCATAGTTTCTCCACCTCATACCGAAGGGAATTGGAATTAACCTTTTGAATTTATGACTAAAATAATTTTTACCATTTGTAGTTAGCAGTGATAAAAACACATATGTAATATTCTTCAACAAAGAGAAATGTATGTTTTCAGTATTGACAGGCCTTCAGGAGGGGTTGTATCGATATACCTTCATATTTTTTATTTGAACACAGAAGAAACCCTGGCATTTTTTTCATAATTTTGGACAGGACTTATCTTGAGCCTCTGAATTATCCTTCTCTCTGAAATGTCATATTGTGCTTAATTTGTTAGGGTCTTTAGAAAAATCTGCACTGTTTTTCGTGAGAAAAGAAAAGACACTTGATGAACTTATGTAGGTGTATTCAACTAAAGTCTATATTTAAGAATACATAGTTGTATTCAACTAATATCTCTATTTAAGACTATATAGGTGCATAATTGTATTCAACTTTCAGACTATGTTGTGTCTTGTGCATCTTTATGGGACCTATATTCATAATGTTAACTCCATGTCTCTTATAATTGCAGGAGGTGGACGATTTTACATCCACAAGAATTGGCTGCATCTCAAAGGGATAGAAAAATATGGAAAGCAACTCCGATATCTAATTTTGTTGGCCAGAAGAAGGAAATGTGTACAATTGGTCATAGTGATTATGTTCCAGAACATGAGGGAGGGTCATGTTCTGAGACAAATAGACATAAGGGGGGAGAGCCATGGTATAAATTTCATATTATTTCCAGTTAGTTCATCATGGATAGTTAATTTCTTTTGATTATGGTGTTCAAATGGTTCCATGGTTGTTATGCTTGAAAAGTTTGAATTGGGCTCAGAATCAATTTAGGAACTAGTTTACTCCAAAATACATAAAATTTTGATTATATATATGTTGAATTGGTCTTTTAGACTAGTTCAGTACTGAACAAGCTAGTTTGATATGGAACCAGTCACTAAACTAGTTCAGGGGACAGACCATCCTCTTCTAGGGTCAAACTAGCTGAGTTGGCTAGTTCTAGTTCTGGTTTGGTTGGTCTTAAAAAACCTCGTCCTTTGAAATAGATTTTATCATTTGAGGTAATTCTCTTGGACTTTTTACATTAGATTCCGAGAACTTTGACTAGAGTTGAAATTGAAATTTTCCAACAATTATATCTTATGGTATTTATGTTTCGAATATGTTTCCCTTGTTAGTGAGTGGTCTTAGTGTTTAGAAGAGAGGTCGGCCTTGATGTGAAAATGATAAGAATACAGAGCCTAGGTAATACTATGTATTGAAATAGTTTATTTTAGTGTGTTCATCAAAGTTTAATTTGACTTGTTTACATTATGTTGTGATTCAATTATTTTCTTTGTCCATCGGAGTTAGGACAAGAAAGAAAATTTGCCATACAAGTATGTAGGAGGATTACTAGAAGTTTAGGTATGTAGTTATTGGTAGACTTAAGAGTGTTGAGAGCATTGCATGTTAAAAAGACTTATTGCAACCATGTTATGTGCTTAACTCTATAGTGAGGAACCCACTGGCCAAAATAAGTACTTGCTTGGTTATGTCTTCCATGTGATTGTCCTAAAACAATTTGCCAACTATCAATTGATTGATATCATATTTGGGTGTGAGCATACACCTTGCAATGTAGCAAGAAATGCCATTTGGTCTCTACCACTCCTTTCTCCCACATCCTGCATACCCTTTCATCCCATTCTTCTTCGGGCTATTCACACCTTCATGTTTCTCATCTTAGACTATGAGAGTAGGTTCTTTTTTTTTTTTTTTGTAAATAAGTGTTTGTATTAACAAAAGGAGAATATATTACAAAACTTCTGCAAATGCAGATTTAGGGGCAGCTTAACAGCATGCCTGGCAAGAAGGATTTGCATTTGAAACCAGGGTGAACCAGCACACCACGCAGGGCAGCAGCGCTTCACAAAAATAACTTGAGCACACCACACAGGGCGGCAAGGAAAGAGACCAAAATAGGAACCAGCGCACCACGCAGGGTGGCCACAAGGAAACAACATTATAACCAAAAAACTGAGAGCTGGGGGGCCATGATTCCACGAGAAGAGAGCTGAGTACAAGGTGAAAAAACGAAGAGCATAAAAACCTGGAACGCGAGAGACCAAGGGAGCCAAAAAGGAAGGAAGGCCGGAACCCTCAGCAGTGGTTCGGCCCCTGCTTCGGCGAGAGGCTGGTCCCCGGCTTCAGAGTGTCATTCAGAGGAACGCCTGAAGTCTCCCCAGAAAAACCTTCTGAATTGGCCACATTCCTCATTAGCTTTATGAGCACCGTGAGCTTCTTACTAATAACATCAGCTTGCTGGTCAGGCGACGACAGTTTAAACTCAATGCTTTCGACGACACACATATGGTCATGCTCCATCACGTCCATTTGGCGCTTGAGCTTCTGAACTCTTTCTTCTTGCTCCTCCTGCTCTGTCAGAACCTTAGCTAACATTGTTTTCATTCTCCAAGCCTCAGCTTGGGTTCTGACAAATTGTGTAGCACGAGTATAGGTGGTGCTGGGGTCCTGAAGCCAACTAACCTCCCTCTCCAACTGCTGGTCAGATCATTTAGCTTCCTCCTCCTTGACTTTGCTTTCTAATTCCTCAAGCTTCCGCTTGTTGCGTTGCGAGGTCTGAGTCTCATACGTTTTCTGGGCATGCTGAAGGTCCTTTATAGCAGCCTGGTTGCGACAGCCTTCACCTTTCATGTTGTGGGTGCTTGCCACGGAGATGCCTTACTCTGTGTTGGCAGTGCCCAGACTTTTCACCTTGCAATACGATAAAACTGTGCTTTCCCAATCTGCCAGGGTCGTTGTTAAATAGCCGGGCTCCTGAAGAAGGTTGGAGGGGGAGATTAGGAGGGAGGGCCACTTGCCCGTCTTGTCGTGATTATTATCACGAGAAGGAAGAACGGTGGTATCAGAGTATAATTGAAAGCTATAATTGCTGCCGATTATCCCCTTGTCTTTAGCCCGCCAGGTGGGCTTAGTCCTGCTGTGGTTACGGTGCTAAGGATACCAACAGATCGTGGGGCAGTACAATTCCTTGTGTCTGCATCGCCTGACGGTTAAGCCTTGTGCTGAGTGTCTTTCGGCCTCATCCGGATTAAAGGTGGAGTGCTTGGTCAGCATGGTGGTTAGCCGGAAAGTGGAGAGCCGTTACCGTTCCATCGTCGTTTTCTGTTTGGGCCATGTCCTTTTTGGCATGCTGAAGGCAGGTTGCCTTGAGGTTAGGACACGTGATGTCGTCCCACCAGCTGTCCTTTGGAGCATCAGGATTCTCAATCCCAACGTTAGCCAGGTGGTCTGCCACCGCGTTACCCTTCCTTCTGATCGCCTGAAAGGTGAGGCCTTTCATTTTGCGAAGCAAAATGGCGATATTTTCGGTAGTCTGAGCCAGGCGCCAGTGTTTCGTGACTCTGCCAACCGGAGTGCCATGGTAAATTCGCCTTGCTGCAGTTATGGCTAATTCAGAGTCTCCCTCTATGACGACGTTGGCCATCTGGTTTGCGTGCAGAATTCTGAGGCCTTTTTCCATCGCAGCAAATTCCATTTCATTATTAGTGGCTTCTCCCAACGCTTGACTATAAATATAAAGAATTTCCCCTCTGTGGTTTCTAACTACTCCCCCTATGCCTGCCGGGCCCGGGTTGCCTCTAGAGGCCCCGTCAAAATTAAGTTTAAGGAAACCTGCCAGGGGCTTGTGCCAACCAGGTGAATCTTTTGGGGGAGAGAGATTGCTGCTAGCAGTTGAAGCACTATCTGCCTGATCCAGTTTGAAGCTAGCCAGAATGCATTGGTCCTTTGGCGAGGGATTCTCGGCGGACCTCCCCGTGCATTTGGCTAAGATTAACTCACGAATGTTAGCGGATAAGGTAATTTGCGAGAACTCGAAATTCCTTTGTTCATTTTGAAAAATTCTCCTGTTTCGTTCCTTCCATATGGTCCAGGTTATAAAGCCTGGGATGATTTTCCAGATGCTGTTAACCCTGTAATTACTCGAGAAGTCCTCTGGCCACTGAGTAATTGTGTCTTGGATAGAAATTATGTTCCTGTTGGATTGTTGCATTATGTTTTCTAGCCACAGCCATATACTGTTTGCCCAGAGGCATGAGTTAAACAGGTGGTTTATAGTTTCCTCCTCGTTTCTACACATGAGACAAATTGAAGGGCCAGAAAAGCCTTTTTTTCGGAGGTTGTCCCAAGTGAGGGTTTTTCCTTGCATAAGGATCCAAAGGAAGGTTTTGATTTTGGGCCAGAAGAGGCTGTTCCAAATCTTAGTGCTCCAGGGGAGGGATTCCCCTAGCTCATTCTGTTCTAGTTGAATCTTGGCTTCCTTTAGGGTGTAGCTGTTGTTTCCTTTCATTCCCCATCTGAGTTGATCACTGGCTGAATAAGTTCGAATTTTCCTTTTGTTGAGAATAGTTAGGAGGCTCTATGAGAGTAGGTTCTTAGCTAAACAATGAGTTATGATATATCTTTTTCATGCAAGGATACTATGTTTCAAGTAGCCTTGGGCCCTGATTTTTTTCATTTGTGTGGAAGTTGTCTATATGATATTGCTACTTCCTCTTGATGTGTCTCTTCCATGTACTTTAGTATCTTGATGAAATGTTACCAAATTCCAATTTTGATTCTCTTTTTGTAGGGTGAAGAGTATTGGCCATTGATGCCTCCATTACCATCATATGGCTATGGCAAAGAGCGTCCTCGACCATGTTATTGCAGTCTTATTCATAGGAAACATATTCAAGATGTTGTGATGACTAGTTAGATTCATTATCCAATTTATTTTTTCCCATCTCCAGCTGAACTATCTCATAATGCGGATTGTAATTTTTTTTTATGAAATTGGGATGTTCTCTTCTTGTAACTTTTCATAAAGAGTCATGACACTTCTATTCATTTTCTTATAGGAAAACCTTTATCATTCATACTGATTTTTCTGTAGCTTAGTTTAACTGATACCTGTGTAGTCTTCAAAACCTATGTTGTTAATAAAAATGGTGCTAAGGATGCTCAAATGAGAATAATTATTTCCTAGAGGGAGGATAAATCAAATTGTAAGGACTCATGCAACTAATACAAAACTATCTAAAGTGAGTATTTACCTACACAAATTTATTTTGAGACGCCCTATTTATCAAGCCCACTATATTGTCTCCTTAGAGGGTGGTGATAAAATAAGTTGAATAATGTCCAACAAAAGACATAATCATATCTTATCTATTCCCCATATTAGAGCACTAGTACAAAATGGCTAATTAATTACTAAAAAAAGGAGTAAAATTTGCGTAGAACAACCATTCTTCAGTCATAACCAATAATAGCTAATTTATAGTATCTGATAACGCAACCAACTTTTATTCATTTTTGTCTTAGTCATTAATTGGTTGTCTGAATCTTATCGTTTAATAGTATATTTAGCCATTAATTTGGTAATTGATTTAGTTATTGATTTAGGCATTAATTTCCACAATTAATGACCAAATATACAACAAAATATATTACTATATGATCACCCAAGAAAATCAATTAATGACCAAAGAAATAAGATCAAAATGTTGGTCATGTTATAAGATATTGTAAATTAGCTACTAATAGTCATATATATCCAAAATTTAGTCGTCATTCGTAATCATAAATTTGTCATTTGCAGTAGTCACTTATCTTTTTTTGGTATTTTCATATTCATTATATACATGATTGATTTAGTAGTTTATATTCATTTCATTTACTTCCATTAATAATCATTATAAATAATTAATCTAGTCATATATACATTTTATTTTTGTTCATCATTAATCAATATAAACTTCTAATTTAGTAGTTTCGAATTGATTTTGTGTATTCATTATTAATCAACATAAATTAATTAGTAATATTTTGCGATTAAATTAAAAAAAAAATGGTATATAATATGCATGTTCATCTAATATGAAAGCACAAAGTTACATATATTAATTACAATACTAAATAATATCAAGTGCAACTATAAATAATTTCAACCACGAATTATATTATATAAAATGTCGAGTATTACAATATGAGTTTCCAACTTAATATTGGTTGGACTATAATTTACACATGAAATATTGTTTCATCACTTCAAAACATTATCACTTTGTTGCCAAGGCATTGCAAGTGAATTCACCAACTCTAAAGACTTGACCACCAATCTCTATGTGTGTGTCTTATGTGGAATATTGGCTCTAAGGGTATCACTAGACTGTTTTATTCTTTCTCCCTTTTTGCATTTGTTACTTCAGTGTTATTGTTCTCCTCTTTCCTCAATTCCTGCTTCTTACCATCAATACTAAGTTCCTCTCCTGAAAATGGAAGAATATACAAAGGAGAGTATAAGACACGAAAGATGATGAACACTGGAAGATAAACTAAAGCATACTATAAAGTATGTATATGACATATACCTCAACATCAACAATGTCAATGCCATTTTTCCCCATAAAAGGAAGAAACTCGAACACGTTTTCTTCAATTGGGTGATAGTAGCCACTATGTGGCCAGATGGCCTATATAAACAAAGCAAATAAAACATCACCATAGAAAATAACACCTTATTAACTTAGTATTCAAACTTTAGATAAATGTTAAGCACAATCATGCCAACTAAGTTACATGCTAAAAAGTTTAGGTTGTAGATAACTTGTGAAAACAAATAATCTGAGGTATGATGTCTAATCCTTGCCATTTTATTCACAACAACATTTCATTCTCTGACGCATAAACTTGGTCAAGTATATAGACAACTTGTTCTCAAATAACAGCATGGAAGTAAACTTTTCTCATAGTCATGAAAATATTTTAACACAAAACAAATAAAAGGATTTCAATTAATATCGTGTAATACTAATCTCATCTTCAAGCTTTGGATGTTGTTTAAATGAACATGATACCAAGTAATTTCAATTTCATCGTTAAAATACAAAACAAAATCAAGGGAAACATTCAAAATATAATCAAATAATGAAGAGAGGATATCATGGAATGGACATTGCAATTATAAAAAATATGTTTACCTGTCCACCGATGTCTTGTCTAGTATTCCTAAAACATTTTCTTGCCCAAAATAACCATGATTTGAAAGAAACACACCATTAAAAACCATTGGAATCCCTACTAGAAAAATTTCCAAAGTCGATGGCTCATATGCCTCAACTCCTCTTGTATTGGCAAACCATATGATGTAAAAAGTTAACCGCCATAAGCTATTTTGTCTAGAAAATCCTTTACAATTGAATTTGGAGGTAGTTCTTGCATAGTCATCTATTTAACAACAATAGGCAATCCTTTATTCATGAAATTAATATGATGGTAGAAATTTCAAACAACATACATAAAAAGTTTTGTAAATTATTAGCAAATGAATTTCAAAACAAGCAGATTGGAAAGAAACTAGTTCATAATATGGTGTTTTTAAGAAATCCATACTCACTTTATCATCTTCCAACATAATTACAAGGAGACTATGATTTGTGCCACATGGTGGGCTTCATAATTTATCCATATGTGGGCACCCATCTTTATGGGAAAGGGAGGGGAAAGGTGGTCTCGTGTTTGCATCTTGGGGAGACAACCACAATTTAGTGTCCATAACCTTATTGTTCCACATTAGCACTCATCTTGCCCACTTGACCATCTGAGCAATGAAGTAAGAGTTTATTGCTTCACCCTCCTTGTACCTCCAATGTGCAGCAACTCCAAACTTGAGTTGCTAATGCATTTCATTAGTCTGTATTTGTGTTTCTAGTGGAAGACCATCATCCCCAAAAACAACAGTATGCAAAGACTAATACCTCAAGTGTTTGGACCACAACAAGTGTTAGGAGAGTAACCCAAAAAAACCCATTGTTTTTTCCCTAACTTAATCTATAAATGATGACTTCAATAGAGTGGAATGATGTATACCCCAAATTAGTGAAAGCATAAAATATATATCCTTTGGATATGCAAATGTAGTGCTAAATTAAAATTCCTATATTTGGGGAGTGGTAAGAGTGAAAAATATTTTCAAAGGGGATGTTGATGAATGATGTAAGTAGAAGCATCCGTTATCCAACATATTCAATGGAATTAAAAAAAAAAAAAATAACAGTATCTTATTAAGAAATAGTGCAAATGACGACACCACCACCATGCAAAACTTGTCAATATGCCACGATGCAAATCTTGTCGATATGATTGGCGATATACCATTTAAGTTGTACATTGTCCCATAATGCCTTAAAAATGCTAGCCACAAATTTATAGCAATTGATTTGACTTCCCTCTCTCACGAGATTTCGATATCTGATTTTCTACTTTAGGTTCTATGATGATCATCAAGAAGGGGTTTGTTAAAAGAAACTTCCTTGCCTATACGACCACTATATGATCTTCCTTGTCATAACTTATCGACTTCCTCAAAGCTCGAGCTTTCATAGTAGGAATAAAAGTAAGGAAAAAAAGGAATGAAGCCCCAGCAATAACGACGAATACTATAAATGTTTTGCATGTGCCCAACACATCAATCAAAGATGGGAGAATAGGCCAACTAAATGGAATTCAGCCAGTTAACATGCTAGTAGGCATCCAAAATGTGCTAAAAGTCCTTCCACTGCACAGAATTCAGTGACATCTACAAACAAGCAAATCAGACGGCCAACAAGATCACAAGCATTGAGCTTCGACTAGTTGGACTACGGAACTTATGCAAGTTCAATGAAAAAATATATCCGAAAATGAGGACCTTTTCCCTATTACGGACCTAAAAATGGTAGTCATGTAAGCATCATATAGGAAGGGACTGTTGGAAATAATACTGAGAGGGGGGGGGGGGGGGGTGAATCAGTATTATCAAATCAGATACTTTTCATTTTTCATACTCAGATTCATATACGCGGCTTCAGTTTAGTATATCCGCGTATATACACGACAGTGTTAAATGCAACTAGCGTACATGTAGTAATCTTATGATTCAGTTAGCTTATCTTCAGTAAATGCATCATAACATTATTAACCATATTAACAGTAATCAAGTGTAGCAAAATAGTACAGATCATCACACATAAGAAGCACACATGAACACCATGATATAAGGTGGAAACCCAATGTGGGTGAAAACCACCTGCTGCAATTCGTCTCTTTCTTCCTTTAATAAGAAACTTCTTTTACAATGTACTGGTGCAGTCCTTTACCAACACGCAGGCTTCAACCTGCAGAGGGCTACAACCCTCTTAGCTCTTGTACTAGTTGATATACTAGTACGTAGGTGCTGACCTATAGAAGGCTACGACCTTCTCTTTCTTCCAAGGACCACGTTTCATAAATTTTTAGACTGGATCCATAAGTACAAAACAATAACTGCTATAATACAATCATCAACTTACACTTGCATCATAAATCTCTAAATCACCCAATACTGAATCACTGAAACCCTATCATCAAAAACACAGAACACAAACCAGAGCCCAAAACTCTGCAACAACCACTAGAATCAACAGTAATCTGAAACACCAAATCTCATAATGCATATGCTACTTGACTATATCAAAACTGCGTGTGTACGCGCTTTCACCAGAGACAACCTGCGTACAGATCTAAAGATAATTACTTATACCTTCGCTGTCATATCTGATCGGAGCCAAGCGTCACAAACCGATAACCAGCAATACTAGATCTTCCCACTTCGTCAGATATCCATTCCTTGCACTCTACTTTTGCCTAATGATCTTCTCCTTATATAGGTTAGGCTTCTCTCAATACCATGGTCCAAAACCATGTAGAACCAATACCTTGGACCCAATACTTGGGGTCGTCATTTCGAACCAAATACCATGGACCAAAACCATGGTTTCCGACATGTACGCGCCTTTCCTTCTGTGAACCTGCGTGTGTACATGTACGCGCCTTTTGCTCAGATAATCCGTGTATATACGCACTTTCATCACGGTCAACCTGCGTATATCTCCCTCTTTACCTGCTGCACTATGATCTATCCTCTGAGTGAGTTGCCATCACTTGTATCATACCTCTAAGTGAGTAGCCATCAAGGACAACACGTGAATCATAATGCCAACAATCTCCCCCTTTTGACTTGATGGCAACAACCACACCAAGTCACTCTCCCCCTTTGACATCAAGGGCAAAGGGCAGACCAAGATATTCTCTTCTTTGGTCTCCATCTGCTGTCCATACTCCCCTTGAGTACATGCTGAAGTTTCTAATTGAGCTCCCCTTTGTATATTTCAAGTTGTATCAATCCATCCATGCTCCCCCTGAGCAGATGCAAGTTCTAAGACCAGCAATTCATTCAAGGCCATGACTATCATTCATCATATATGATCTGCAGCATAAGCATCAACATCCAAACCTGCAATACTATTCCTTTGATTAAACAAAAAGATGTATCATTTAGCTTCATAAACTTTATCAACAACTTCTAATCATAATGCCAACAATGCATTATTTGAAGTATATGCTCCCCCTGAGCCCGTGCCAACCATTTCATATCATGACCGAACCATTTCCTGGGTCTGTTCTACTGCCCTTTCTTCTGATCTCCATATACGCGACTCTGCAGCCTGTAACTCGCGTATATACGCGACTTATCTTCATTATATCAACGTATGCAAGATGGAATACTGAATTTCTTCACTTTCAGTTTCCCTTGTGTCTGTTATGTCAGCTAACTGAGTTATGTCACACCTTTCTGTCTCTAATTCTGTCTGTGATGATGTATGGTCCTCTTGTTTTGAATTTTGAAATTTTCTCCTGCATTCCCTTGCTTTATGTCCAAGTTTGTTGCATGTATAACATCTTACATATTTCATGTTCCATCTATTGTAATCAATTGCTTTGTGTCCATATGCATTGCAGGCAAAGCAATATCCTCTGAAATACCTGGGATGTGATGATCTTTTGTGATGTTCTTGAACCATTCTACTTCTACATCTAGTTGCAACATGTCCAAGATTATGACATACATAACATTCAACATTATTCAGTGGAGTAAAAGATTTCCTTTGAAGAATTTCTTTCATTGGCTGTTGATGGGGTTTTCTTCTCATCTCTTCATTGTGCATTCCAGATTTCTCATTAGAGTTTCTTGCTTCACCTTGTGAGCTAGATTCACCTTCAACAGATTCATAAAAGCCAAGACCAATTTTGATACTAGGGGATCTTTGACTACCAAGAATGTCATCCAAAATCTTAGTACTATCTTGAAATCGCAATAATTTATCCTTTTCTTCTAATTTACCTTTTAAGATATTTACCTCAACCTGATGTTTGTTCTTCCTTTTCCAGATACTGTTTCCTTAGGTCTTCTTCAGCTTTTCTTCCTTCTTCCACTTGTTGCTTTAATTTGATCACTTCATGTTCTTGTTCTTCAAGAGCTTCTTTGTTCTGCTCCTTTGATTTTTCAAGATATTCTTTTAGAGATAGGATCTTTGATTTAAGTCTCTGAATTGTTATGCTCTGATCTTTTACTATATCCTGCAATTTCTCCCTTACCCTGGTTACTGTCTCCAATTGTTCATTTAATTTGGTAACTTCTTCAATTTCTGTATTCTTCTTTTCATATGCCATGAGACTTCTAATGTCTTCACTACCATTGAATGAGTCATTACTTTTAACATGGGTATAATAGCTTCTATTACCTTCTTCAGACATCTTTCCTTTGTTATGAGGGCATCTAGCAGCATAGTGACCAACTCTACCACATGAAAAGCATTTGAAAGGTAGCTTACCTTCGAACCATCCAGTTCCCCGTTCAAGATTCTTGACAAAATTTACCTCATCTTCTTCCTCTGACATGTATCCTGATGCTTCGAATGCGGCTTCTGATGGTCCCTCTTTTCGCATCTCAAAAGCAGTTGAGATTCTGTGAAGCTGTGACATGGTGATTTTTTGCAGATTCTTCTTTTCTTCTATGGCAGACACTTTGGAATCAAATTTAGCAGACAGGGATCTCAAAACCTTTTCAACTAAGACAACTTCCTTAAATTCTTCACCCAAATTCCTCATACAATTTACAATCTCATCCATATGCAGGAAGTAATTAGCTATTCTTTCATTACTATGCATCTTAAGATTTTCATACCAGATTCTGAGAGTTTGAAGCTTTGCTCTTTTTACCTGTTCATCTCCTTCGTAGCTTAGAATGATTTTGTCCCATATTTCCTTAGCTGATTTGAAATGCATGACCTTCATAAATTCTGATTGTATCAAACTTCCCAATAATACAGTAACAGCTTTGGCATTGAGCTCATATTGCTTTCTCTCTGCTACATCTGTAGGAATTGCTAATGGGAATTTGTATCCACCTCCTATGATTCCCCAAACTTCTGCTCCAAGCGATTGTAGATATGTTGTGGTTCTTATCTTCCAGTGGGTAAAGTTGTTCCCGTCAAAGATTGGTGGCCTGATGTGTGCCTCTCTTTCTGGATTAGCCATTCTAATGGATCTTTTCCTTCAAGCGATCAAGCTTCTTCAAAAGGACCTGCTCTGATACCAATTGTTGGAAATAATAATGAGGGGGGGGGGTGAATCAGTGTTATCAAATCAGATACTTTTCATTTTTCATACTCAAATTCATATACGCGGCTTCAGTTCAGTATATCCGCGTATATACGCGACTGTGTTAAATGCAACTGGGGTACATGCAGTAATCTTATGATTCAGTTAGCTTATCTTCAATAAATGCATCAAAACATTATTAACCATATTAACAGTAATCAGGTGTAGTAAAACAGTACAGATCATCACACATAAGAAGCACACATGAACACCATGATATAAGGTGGAAACCCAATGTGGGTGAAAACCACCTGCTGCAATTCGTCTCTTCCTTCCTTTAATAAGAAACTTCTTTTACAATGTACTGGTGCAGTCCTTTACTAGCACGCAGGCTTCAACCTGCAGAGGGATACAACCCTCTTAGCTCTTGTACTAGTTGATATACTAGTGCGTAGGTGCTGACCTACAGAAGGCTACGACCTTCTCTTTCTTCCAAGGACCACATTTCATAAATTTTCAGATTGGATCCATAAGTACAAAACAATCACTGCTGTAATACAATCATCAACTTATACTTGCATCATAAATCTCTAAACCACCCAATACTGAATCACTGAAACCCTGTCATCAAAAACACAGAACACAAACCAGAGCCCAGAACTCTGCAACAACCACTAGAATCAACAGCAATCTGAAATACCAAATCTCATAATGCATACGCTACTTGACTATATTAAAACCGCGTGTATACGCACTTTCACCAAAGACAACCCGCGTACAGATCTAAATATAACTACTTATACCTTCGCTGTCATATTCGACCAGAGCCAAGTGTCACAAACCAATAACCAGCAATACTAGATCTTCCCACTTTGTCAGACATCCATTGCTTGCACTCTACTTTTGCCTAATGATCTTCTCCTTATATAGGTTAGGCTTCTCTCAATACCATGGTCCAAAACCATGTAGAACCAATACCTTGGACCCAATACTTGGGGTCGTCATTTCGAACCAAATACCATGGACCAAAACCATGGTTTCCGACATGTACGCGCCTTTCCTTCTGTGAACCTGTGTGTGTACGTGTACACGCCTTTTGCTCAGATAATCCGCGTATATACACACTTTCATCACGATCAACTTGCGTATATCTCCCTCTTTACCTGTTGAACTATGATCTGTCCTCTAAGTGAGTTGTCATCACCTGTATCATACCTCTGAGTGAGTTGTCATCACCTGTATCATACCTCTGAGTGAGTTGCCATCAAGGAAAACACTTGAATCATAATGCCAACAGGGACATGTGCAATGGCATATCCCATAGCTTTGGTATCACCCCTCATAATAATGAACAAACAAGGTATGTAGAACCCGTAGTGGATTGGAAGGACTAACCAAAATAAAGAACTGAAATATTGAAAAAGGAAACCTCACAACAAATAAAACTCAGAACTAGCATCTAAACATAGGAAAACACCATGCAATGCAAATATTTCAATATAGTCAAGTTGTTATTTACAGTAATTAGTTTCCTTGTGATGCTAATAGCTTTGGATCATAAATGCATGATGCTAGAGAGCACATTCAAAACAAGTATTATTCATTGGCATAATGTAGTTACAATGCATGGTCCTTATCAAACAATCTCCATTAAGGTCATGGCAAGTAATAATTGAAAGGTCTTAAAAGGAATGTCAAATGCAGAATGCAGAACATATTACCTTTCAAAACTATGAACTCTTGAGTTAAAGTGACACATAAGTGTGAATAGTTCATTTCAATAGAATTATGGCAATTTGGTCAAATAACTAAGGCTAGACATGAAAATACCTCATGATAAAAAAGTATAACGTCTTTTTCATTCAAAACTTTCCACAGTGCATACTTGACACATGTTCTCCATGTTTAATCAAAACACCTTGCAACGTTGTAGGGACCATATTTCTTAATCCATAATAGAATGTATATGGTTCCGAGAGATATAGTCTTTATGTTATTTCTACTCCTCACCTATGGTTTACTTGAAATACAACGTAAGGCAGAGAAACCCAAGGAACAATTATCCCTATAGTGGGAGCACGTTGGATTGGAAACATCTATGTTCTCTATCATTGGCTTCATATTTTCACCTATATGCTCATTAGTTTTGATTTCCATAATGAGGCTTCCTCTTCAATTAGTGACCAATTTTAGATTCAAGCAATGTAGAAAGTCAATCTGAAGTATGCATACTTCCTACTCTTTGAGATTCAAAAATTTGGAAATTAGAATAGCATGGAATGCTATATATAAACAAAGGAAAATTATAAAGGCCACAAGATAATTGAAACTCGAGGTAGCTCTTGCATTAGGCTTTGGGTTAGCGCTCACTATTTAGTTTAGGTTGTTTTAGTGTTTTCTTTACAAAAATTAAGACGTGTTATATTTTCTAAAGTGAGGTTTGTTGATTATGGTTACAAGGCACCCATAAGTGCATGAGTTGATGTACCAATCCTTCACTAAAAGAGTTGATAAGGAAGAGAAGTCCCCCAACTACCTTGAGGACTACCCAGCATCCCCAAGATAGTTAATGGATGCCAAGGACATTCCTCAACCATCCTTGATATAGGGAAAAACATCCCTTGTTCTACAGGAATATTCCCACAGAAAGAGGATGTTTCCAACTCTAAACCATAGTAATGGAGATGGGTCCTCATGCTACCTAGAAGCAAACAAAATATTTCATAGATAATTTCCACTAGATGATTTGTGCAAATGTTTTGATTATTTCAGTTATCAGAATGCTTTGCTAATAAGGAAGAAACTATAGGTTTGAATTGAGGTGATATTACTTCAACATGCACAACTAACATTCACAAACATCACGAATAGGTTGATGAGCATACAAATTAATTTATTTGAAATGAGGATTAGATTAGTTGGAGTTCAGCAAAATCATCTCCTTATGGTACAGATTCTATAATATAGTATAATATACTGTTTCAATATGAAAATCTATGTTGCACTGTCATTATATTTTGCATCTAGGATTCTTACATAACAACAAAGCAAATGTATAAGGTGGTAATAAAGCATAGAGCCAGAAAAGAGAGAATCAATATTGGAGACATGACCAAATGGATACCATAAACATTAAAGTGCAAACACTCTTGTAAAAAACTCTTCCAAAATCATTGTAGAAAAGATGCTAAGAGAAAGATCCTCGATTTTTCATTGGAAATTGTTCAAATGGTCTTGTTGTTGGAAGGAATAGTCGCACAAAAATTATTATTGGAGACATCCCTGCAAGTCCAAATCAAATCATAACAATAAACCATTAAGATTTGGACTAATTTATATTCAATTGTTACAGGTAAATAGAAAGAAAAAAAACATGTATTATGTACAAGAAATCGACTTACGTGACATTCAAGTTTGAAATTTTAGTAAGTTCCCTAGGAATTTGTCCAGTTAATGAATTATCTTTAAGGCAATTGTTCATTCAGTAATTATCATACAATTATAAAAAAGAAATCATATGATATGAACAATGAAATAGAACTAGAGCATCTCAGTTTGTTATCTCAGACATTATCTCTAAAAATTATAATCTTAGTTTGGATGTTTTCATCATGACCATTTAGACATAATAGAAAGAAAACTTACAAAAATACAAGTGGCTTCAAATTCCCCAATGATCTAGGAATTTCACCTGTAACATTGTTATTATACAAGTCCATTTTTATAAGGGTCTTCAGATTGTCAAATTCCTCTAGAATCTTCCTTGAATATGATTTTTGTAGAGATGATTGTTGAACAATGACAAAGTAAGGTGAATTTCAATAAGTATATGACATGCAATCAAACAAACAACTATATATAACTATAATCACAACATCCCTTTTAGCTTCCAAAGGTCAAAACTTAATACCAATCCCTCAACAAACATCTATACCTATACCTTTCAATAAATATATGTCCTTCCCATCAAAGGAAAAAACCATAGCACACAAAAATGCTATGTCTAAAGAAAAAGTTTTCAATGTTCGCATGCTTGTCTCACCTATGTATAAAAAAATATAAAATATATAATATCAATAGCAAAACCCATTTGTTGTGGCCATTTGATGTGGGTGTAGGCTAATTACTCTTCTAACACGCGTCAACAAAATCCTTGTAAAAAGTTCCATCTTTATGAGCCCTACTTTCAAGGGCTTGATGGGATGGAACAACAAAAGCCACATAGTTAATGTGGAATGGATCTGCATTTAACATGATATTGTCCAAATAATGACACATTGCGTGAGCTGCTAGAAAAACCCAAGGTCAAATCAAGAAAATCTTGACATAATATGGTGAATTTATGAAAAGCACATTACACAATCTTTCAACATGAATACCAGATTCATAACCACAGCTAGGTACTTGATACAAGATCCTATACAAGCCAAAATTAGAAATTCCACATGGAACTCGACACAAAGAAAGAAATTAAGTAGAAATTAAGTTATATTATTTCAAACATAAAACCTATGCAAAAATGATAAGATCTCTTAGAATACAAGTTGGAAAAAACAACTTTCAATCAAAGGTTCCCATTTAGTTAATAATCATGACTTGAATTCCTAATTTCTTATACCAACTTTTTTCAATTTTATTACTATATATGCGATCATACCTAACAGCGCTTTTTGGTGCATAAGATGAACAATTCTGCTTATGAGACTTGAAATTGACTTACAAACATCCAAATTAGACTTACGTTAGTGACATAATAAACAAATTGCAACCTAAGGCTAGCTGATAAGATAAAGCACACATGTAGATATCATGCTTTATCACAATTTCAAGCTAATGAATTTGAAAAAGTACTTGATAACACAGACTAGATAACCCATCTTACAACTAACTTGCAATGCCTCATTAGGTTTATCAAACTTTTGATCAAAGCACTGCTCCTTATTTGTTCTCTTGTTCCCACTAAGATCTCTACCACCACAGTTGACAACATAGGGAAGTCATAACTTTTTATGAGAAAGTATTTTATCAAAAAGTGGAAGTAATTTTAGTATCATTTGCATTTTTATTAATAAAAATTCAACAACAATAATGAAAAGCATTTTTATGTCATAAAACCCTTTCACACTAATGTACTAACCATTCCTAGATGCATACTTTTAAGCAAAAGAAGAAGTTGCACACCTTCAAGTATAAAGGAAACATTCACCATGGTCCTCATCATCCTCATACCCATGAGACAGTGTTACAGACTGAGCACCATAGTCACACTGCCCAGAAATACCAATAACCTGAGGAAGATCAACACCCCATTGCCTGCATTCTATTATGTCTCCCCAACATTTTCCCACAAGCATACCTTGGTGTCATTTTGGATCATTCTCTCGAAGTATTGGACCAAAGTGATATGGTGGAACAGTAACAAAAATTCGTTCACTAGTTGCATCTGATAAACCCTTGTGTTTTTCATGTTCATTCATAAAAGTTGTATGAGGCTTGTCTTGATTCTACATGTACTTATAAAATTTCGGAGGTCCAAATTGGGATTCAACTGCATTTGTTGCAGCATTTTCTATATGGATAGCTATTACAAGGGTTGCATTGATTCTGCGCTGAGAGGCCATTTTGTAGGGAATAGGAGATCAACATTTTGCATAAGTCTTTTTCCCCTGTCCCATCCATTTCTAGAAGCACTTAAAGTAGAAATTGTGGCCACAAGGAGTCTGGGAAAAAGAGAGAAACAAGATATAAGAAAAAAACCACCCATTTATTCCAATTACAGAATTTTACTAGCAGATGAAATAAACAGTCAAAATAATTTATTTCAAGCCTTGCAAATCTATATCTTTCTAAATCTTATCATTTCTAGATATCACTGTTATGTGTTGGAAACCACACCTGCGAGATTAATGAGGATTAAACTATTAATATGCATTTAACTTATAGGGATGACAGAATATAAAGAAAAACAACTTAACAATCAATAAATTACAATAATTATATAGTAGTTGTCATAGCCCTTCAAATCATAATAAAGTAGGTTGTAAGACTACCATATATCCTAACCACAATGCATACACCATGTGGAAACTAGATTGAACAAAACTCCAACTCTTTCAGAATAAATAGCATATTGTTGACCAGTTTTATAAAAAAAAATGCAGGCAATCACAACCAAATATGTCGAGAATATTGCATACAATCACAAATGCTCGAGTGACTCTTGGCCTTCAGAAGGAGCAAGAGGATACTAGATCAATGGTGTTGATATTAGATAAATTATACATAAGTAGTGGCACTCAGTTTATACCTTCACCCTATATTATACATGGTAGTGAGGAGTATAACTATCAGGAATGATGGTTGGTGAAGTAAGCACTTCATATGATATAAATTTTTAAATATAATAACCCTGTGACTATTTCAACCATCCATAACTTAAGTGAGTAACATGGCCAACAATTACAATATTTTAACTCTAAAATTTACAAGTTCATTAATTTACATGTACTTGCACTGATTTGGGAATGTTCCATTGTAGTTAGAGGTGTCTTCTAGAATCCTGGTGAGCTGAAAGTATGAGAAGTACCCTTCTATATTTTATCATATTTTAAGAAATTGAAGGATAGTAAGTCCTTTACTCTAGGTGCCCTCCTTTGTTGTTTACAATAGTTACTAGTGTTAATATGAGCGGGAAACTCCTTTACATAATTGTTATTTGGAGGACAATAAATTGTTGGTGGTAGATTTGTTGCATATGTTGTGATATGAAATAGAATCATCTATGTTTCCTCTAAGCTTTCTAATAATGACTAGAATGGCATCATAAAGGGTTACATAGATCTTTATCTAATATTACAGAGATCTTTGTTTCACATTTCTAGATTTGTGATAAAACATGAATAGTGAAACTTTTTAGATTACCATATCTATTAGATTTACACAAAATTAATTTATTAACCTCACGATGCTTTGAATGTATCATCATTATTGAACGCAATTTTATATCCTTGGTTCTTGTGTTTTTTTTCTAAATATTTGAATATTATGATGTGTAAGGGAAATCATTGTAGTTGTTTAGAGACCAAGATGCAACCAATAAATCATTATGTTAGTATGAAGTTTACTTCCTTTGGAACCTATGGATCATGGCATATTGGGATAGGTTACCCACCCACATGTATGCGTAACCATAGAAGAATTTTTTTCTTCTATGATGCAGTTTGCTAGGGAGGTGTCATACATGATTTCTTATATGTTGTCTTTTTCTTTCCTTTCATTTTGACAAGTTATTTAGAGCTTTTTGGCATGTAACTTAGTAAAGCGTGATTGTACCTAATCCTTTCCTAGAGGTTGAATACTAAGTCCTAAGGTGTTCTTTTCTACGGTGACATTTTATTTGCTTTGTTTATACAGGTCATATCCCCACATAATGGCAACTATTGCCTAACTGAGTAAAACTTGTTCGAGTTTCTTACTTTTCTGGGGAAAAATGAGTTTCTTACTTTTCTGGGGAAAAATGACATTGACATTGTTGATGTTGAGGTATATGTCGTATAAATTCTTTATAGTTTACTTTAGTTTATATTTCAATATTCATAGTCTTTCATGTCTTATAGTGTGCATTGTATCTTCATTTTCAGAAGAGGAACTCAGTGTTGATGGTAGGAAGGAGGAATTAAAGAAATAGGAGAACAATAACATTAGAGTCACAAATGCTGTAAGAGAGAGAGAAGAGAACTCTTCTATCCCTTAAATATAATATCCGAGTACGAGGGTGAGAAAGTAGCTGAGTAGTTGTAGTGCTACTTTCCTCAGGGACATGACACGATATTGAGGAGGGCATGAGGTTGCGAGGAGGAAACCCATTGGACCTAGAGAGGTCTCCGTTGAAAAGTTGTTTTGAGTGTGGAATTGGATTAGGGGGAGTCCTAGTAGAGGTAGAAGTACTCATTGGTCGGGTGGAGCATCTTTCTATCTACTAGGTTTTGTGGCATTCAAGTGACTTGTGTAGATAAGTGAAATCTAGTTCAATATGTGTTTTTTGAAGTTCTTGTTTTAATCTTGTTTCATGTTCTCTAGTTATTTGAAGAGTTTTTGTTCTACAAACTGTTTAGTATAAAGTAAAAGAAAAATGAAAAATAACATAACACTGTAAGGTGTTCTTGGGATAAGTTAGTTACCCTAGTCAATACCGAATTGAGAATCATGAGTGAAGGGAAACAATCCTTAGCCTATTTATTAGGTATGAAGACTATACACCCTCTGGTCTTAGCTGGCCATTTTCTACAAACTAAAGTTATTAAAAAAAAGAAAACAAATAACAAAGTTCATGCACATATATAAATAAATCCTTTGAGAGTATAAAAAACAATTTAAATGTAAAAGATTACCTTGAAAAATTTATGATTTATAGGTAGCTATTTTTTGTTTAAAAGGTAGAAACGAGGGTTTTTAAATGAACTAGAAGAATACTATGCCCTACTAGAAATACATTAAATACATTAATAACTCCTAAAAGAATTATGCAAAGCATACAATAAAACAATTGATATCTAGCAAATAAATAATTGATATCTAGCAAATAAATAGTATCTTGGTTACCTTTGTTATAGTTACCTTTGTTATGAATAACTTGCATGGAAGCAAAAAAAATTTAACAAGCAAATTTGGAAAGTAACAATTTACATTTAGAGGAGAAGAGTAATCCAAAGAAAAACAATAAACACAAAATAATATAATGCGTTTAATAAATATTATTGACCATAAGTATAAACAAAAAACATTGAGTATGTATTTCATTCTCGCGACCTTGGTGTCTCACACAATCCTACAGTCGTGTTCCTTGAAATATTAACACAAAAGTCTCAGTTTTTGAAACAAATAAAAAGGGAAACTCCTGCATAAGACTTCTAATACAAAATATGACTTAGCAGGTGGCCATGAAGGCCCAATCGAACATATAAATTATAGGGTTGTGGGCAGCCATTAAAACCCTTTTTTTTACAGACTAGGTAAACACTCAAACCAGAACTCTAGGTCAGGGTTATGACCCTAGGCCATAGATAACCACTTCATTAATTTTGTGTCAAGGGATCTTAACCTTGAGCTATAAGTCTTCACACCTAGAGTAGGGTTTTCGAGCTTACAATTACTGGAAAAATAATTAGAGTAAGGGAACAATAAGGAACCTCGAGAGTAATTGAAGACCTAGAATAACGCTTCCTAAGTAGACACGGCTGCAAAAAGGTTAAAATTAGTACCTACTGAGACAATGGCCAAAAGGGCCAGTTAACTTAAGTTTCATAGGAACAAAAATATAATAACAGAGTTCGATAAAGAATTGGGGTTTACCTGATGTGAAGGTTTGAAAATGCCACAGCTCCAAATACTCGGTGAAAACAAGGAAATCCTTACACTATAACCCTATCAACTCTGATAATAATCCAAGAAAAATGTGGAGAGACTGCATATTGCTCCTACTGTGCAAAGATAACTAAGAACACTTACGACCAACTGAAAATCTGAAGCCCTTAAGATCGTGAGATGGACAGTGGACGAGGGACACCATTAATTCTCAGATGACCTCGATAGTGGGCAATTGCAACCTACAATGAGAATAAATTCGGAAACAATCGGAAGCCTAAAAAAAAGTTTTAGTTCAACAATTAACAAACATATCTTTGCAACACATTTGATAAGAGATTCGGTGGTGGGAACTTGAAGGAAAAATACTAGGGTTAAAAACGAAGAGTTGCAGAGCGCCGGTAGCAAGAGCAACCTTGGAAATTGAACGCCAGGAGAGAGATGCGGGTAGGGTAGTTTTCATAACGACTTACCTACCTTCCCCACCGTCGATGTGTAACCCTAAAATCCAACGCTTTAGATTGCTCACTTTTGACCCATCCCAGAGAGGTCGGTCATGTCCAGTGTGATAATCAAAGTGGCAACATGCACTTCTTGAGGGTTCAATAGACCTATATTAGAAACAAACCTTAATTCATTGTAATTATTAGTATTGGAATATCATCAACAATCTGATGGTGGAAACTGGAAGGGAAAACACCAGAGTCAAAAACAAAGAGTTGCAGAGCGCCATTGTGATTATTAGTATTGGAATACCATCAACAATCTGATGGTGTAAACTGGAAGGGAAAACACCAGAGTCAAAAACAAAGAGTTGCAAAGCGCCAACAGTAATCGCGAGGATGCATAGTGAATGTTCCCCAGATGGGGGCAGCGTAGTTGCCATAAGGACTTACCTACCTTCCCACCATTGATGTGTAACCCTAAAATCCAACGCTCTAGACTGCTGACACTTCAGCTATCCCAGAGAGACCGATCATGTCTGATGTGATAACCAAAGTCCCATCATGAACTCATAACCCCAGTAAATCATAAGTTACAGCTAAAGTCATAACTCATAACCCCAGTAAATCATAAGTTACAGCTAAAGTCATAACAAAAAACAGAAATTACTGATAGAGCCTATAAGTATAGGCCAAGTTAACATAAAGCTCCAAGGAAAATAGAAATCAATCTTTAGTAAAAAATGTAATTGAGGGAAAAAAAAGAAATTAATGATAGAGCCTATAAGAAAGTATAGGCCAAGTTAACATAAAGCTCCAAGGAAAATAGAAATCAATCTTTAGTAAAAAATGTAATTGAGGGAAAAATATATTCTTGTTGGTTTTGTGGTAGTAAGTATGGTAATATTGGATTATATGTTTATATAAAAAATGTTATATTTAGTTTATAGAATTTTATAAGGTGTCAAATTTATTTATGTATTTAAAAAAATATTTTAATTAACAAAAATCCATTCTACTTAAATTGTATCACCAATTTACTCTCAAAAATATTATTTTAACTATAATTTAATTTTACTTTAAATTATACTTAAACCATTTAAAAATATAAAATTATTAATAAAATTTTAATCATTCATATATATATATATTAATGATAACCATCAAATAATTTTGAAATTTTCCATTGGCATAAATGTTTCGGTTCACATATTAGAGTTGTGAGCTGATACTCAAAACCAAAGTGCTCACATTCCAAATGTCAAATTACCCCTACACCAAAGTGCTCATATTCCAAACAAATTACCCATACACTCTTCGCTTAAGAATAATATGCCAATTATTGACATAACTGAACAATCTCAGTGGCTGGCCTCAAATGTGTGTCAATTTCTAATTAAACAATATCAGTGGCTGGCCCCAAATGCGTGTCAATTTCTAATTAAATCCTTACAACAACAATCTTGACTACGGAGTTGCTTTTGCACTCCCTCTGTAGTCAAGTCTCTGATTCCTTACAGAAGTTACAGTCACTGAATCTAGATTTTAACATCAATTGAAGTAGAATTTACAGTACAGGATTTTCAGTTTAGTAAGTTCCCTTGCCATGTCTTTATTTTCTGCATCCATTTCTCCTTCTCGTGGCCCTGCCCTCATTTTCTGCATCCGTTTATTTTCCTCCCAATCTGACCGCTCTCAAACATCGAAGCCCATTCAGGCAAGTAAAACTGACTAGAATGGCACACATTCTCATCTAGTTCATTCTCTCCAACAATCTCCCGCCAGAGCATTCCGAAACCATAGACACCTGTTCTCACCTTGTTGGGGTGTTGTTTCGAAAGCCCTACAAGCGCACTGGTATATGAGTACATGGTCAATGGATACTTCCATAAATTTCTTTTCTACCCGAAAAGAGGTGCGACAGGTCTTAAGGTATCCATGGAAATTTATGGATGTATCCATTGACCAGATACCCATATACCAGTGAGCTTTTAGGGCTTTCGAAACAAAACCCTAACAGAACCAAATTTAGGGCTTTCGAAACAGAACCCTAACAGTCGAACCGAATTTAGGGCTTTCCAAAGAAAACCCTAACAGTGGAAAACCTTTTTCCTAGTGATCATAGCTAGATTATAGATTCCAAAAATATTTCAGAGTTTCAGTGACAGCAGCAAGATCAAATTCTTAACCCTTCTCAATTCCAAAAATATTTCAGAATTTGAGAAACAACAGCGCAATCATTTTTTAGTACCGGTACAATGGAGCGTTCGATCCATTTATATGATTTGAGATATAATTCAAGGATTGAGGACAGAGATGAGCGAAATTACACGGAATTGCAGAGAACTGGAAAGTCAATGTGCGTGACTTTGCAGTTTGTTTGATTGCACCGAAAGTTTGTACTCGAGTCTTTTCTATTGGCTAGAAGACAATACATTCCACACGGCTTCTGGTATCTGTTCATTCGAAATTATGAGTGATTTAGACTTTTGAAGACTTTGAGATTCCACCGTAAATTCTGATTTAGACCGAAGATTTCGAGAGTCCACTGATTAGCCTTTGAAGATTTTGAGAGTCCACGGAAAATTTGAAGTGATTTAGACTGTTAAGACTTTTTGTCCATTAAAAAGCTGAGTGATTTAGGCATGAAGACTTGAGAGCCAACTGAAAAGTACCGAGGGGTATAGACCTGAAGACTTTGAGAAGCCCATGATTGTTATAAGAAGTATGATTCCCTTCTTGCTTACGCATGGTTTAAATAATATCAAATGCTACAATTCCAAAAAAATAAAATACTATCAAATTCAATGTACTCCTTTAAGATTAAGTTATTTATATAAGTATATCTTTTTATATGTTTTAAAACCAAATTTAATAACATATGTATTAAGGAATTTAGACCTCTGTGATCCATAACATTGTTTAGAGAATTTTCAGTGAAACTTGTCCTGACGATGAACCACACTGGTTGGTTCGATGGTTGAACCACACTGGTTGGTTCAAAACGCATCGATAAAAGATTATTTATGTGATTTCGCCGGAAATTCTCTAAACATATGTATTATTTGTATATGTAATTTCTACAATGTACTCTTTTAACTTTAACTTAGGTATATAAGTGCATCTTTTCATATGCTTTTAAACCAAATTTAATAACAAATATATGATTTGTATATGTAATTTCTAATTCTAATATTTTAGGTTATTTTATATTTAATGATCATCATTATTTTTACTATTACAATATTATAATTAATTGATATTAGTTAAAGAAAAATTCCAAGTAATTCTGGTTTTTTTTTTAAATTTAAAAATTAATTTTTATCATAAAAAATTAGAAATTTGGCCTATCAATTAAAGATATTATGAAATATACTAATCAATATTAAACTATTACAAATTATCAATAACTGTAGTTACAACAAAGAACATATTATTCTCTAAAAAAAATAGGATGAAAATTTCGGGCTTTTTTGGGTTAAGGAAATGATTTCTATATTGGCATGACTTTCCTTGAGTTAGCTATTTTGACTTTCCTTGAGTTAGTTATTTTTTCTTGGGGGGAGCATTATCTATTAGGAAGGCCTTTAGTACAGTAATCATACATGGAATATCTAGATCCATGTATTCTAGGAGGTCTTTAGTCTCATCCTCTTTCATTACTGAGCTAGTTTTCTCATTTGGAAGAGAATTTTTCAAATTACCTCGTGGATTATTTTTCTTGGGTTCTAATTGGGGGATAGATTGATTAACTTATTGCACTAAAGAGGATAGAGACATGAACTTGTTTTATGATTTATAACCCTAATTAGAATTTGTGGCTCCATGAGATCTCAAATTCCTTGTCTTTTGGGGGAATTTTCCACAACCCTCTTTCTCTTTATGAGTTGATTTCTCTATTTGTAAATCATTAGAAATCATAGGAAAATATCTAATAACATTTCCATATTCATGACAACCGGTGCATCTAAATGGGATAATTTCATAATCCAATGTTTGTCTCCCAAGATTATCCTGATAATAAATGTCTATTGAAGGTGGAAGAGGATGTGAAATATGCAAATAGATATGGATCCTTTCATAGGATGTGTATCTCCTTTCTTAGATGCCTCAAAAGCTTTGACAAAGTGCCAGTGGCACTCCCAATGCCTTCAAGGATTTATTCCTCCCAATATTCCTTTGGAAGAGAAAAGAGCCAAACACATACTACAACAACAAGGAAGTCTTCTTTGTTAAGATTTTAATGCTCTTTCCTAAATTGCTTGAAGATCCTAAAATTATTAAAAAGGTAATTCCCTCCTTCAAAAACCGTCATTCTATCTTCAAAGCTTGAAACAATTATTGTGAATTACCCTTTCGTTCCTAGCTCCAAATCTGTTTGTCCCTTAAGGTTCCTGATCTAATTGATCAATGACTTTCCATAGGCCCTGTTACGCCCCTATACCAATAGGTGTCATATATCATGATTGACTTGGTTTAACTCTGAAATATGTTCATACCTTTGCTTGTTGCAAAGGTTTTCCATATTTGTAAAAAATAAAAATTTAAAAAATGTAAAGAGGATATACCCTAAAAGAAAAATCAAAGGGTGAAAAGAAGTAAAAAGAGGTAAAAAAAATGAAAGAAAATGAACTCCAACAAAAAGAAAAGACCCAGAAAGTGTGCAAATCTAAATGCCACCACTTTGTATAATAAAAATTATGTGCAGTTTGTCACCTATGCCACAATTCATGAGTAGCCAAATAGTTTAAGCTTGACTAGTTCATATTTTCAATTTCATGTTTTAGAAGTAGAGAATAAAGATCTGACGAAACAGTGTCAGATAAGTAGATAGGTAGAGCAAAAAATGAGCTCAACAGTTTAATCTAAGCCTTGGATGTAATAAGTGTAGACTTAGATAGGCATAACCATGTAAAAAAAAAAAAAAAATTGAAAAGGGTTTGCCAGTCTAAGTGCACCCTAATAAAGAAGTGAAAATGCTAGGTTAAAGTAGGTAGGGTAAGTAGATGATGGTTGCAGAATAATATGTGGTGAATGATAAGTCTAAATGTGTAAATGTTTTACTTTCATCATAAGGCAAAGGCATGTATCACATGGAAGGCACATCAAGCAAGCAAAGTCAGAAATAATTAACTTCCCTACTCATCTCCCTTAAATCTTCACTAATTCCCTAAGTACTAAAGGTAATTACCAAAATTAGAGGGGCTTAGAGCATTTCTCTGAATTTTGGAGGGACCGAACCCTCGACCCAATAATTTATAATGCTTTAGTGCTTGGAAAAATTAAAAAACATTTCCATATCTCAAAACCCTCATATTCACTTAGCCTAAGTTATAAAAGTTATATGATGAAATACACTTTCGTAAACGTTTTATCTTAGCGCACATCTCACAAAGTAATATTAACCACTAATTCATGTTATTATATAATTCCCCTATATAACATTTACCAATTCTCGTATTATTATAAATATACGAAAACCCCAAATTTTACATATCCCACCCCTCAGTTAAATATAACCATAATAAATTAATAAACGAGATTAATTAACTAATCCATAGTTAATTAAGAGCCTGACCTTGCCAAGCTAATAAAAGAATTAATTAATCCTCACAATTAATTAATAACTTCAACCAATCACGTGACCCCCGATGTAATTAAAAGATTTTAATTACCGTCGGGCCCCCGCCATTAAACATCAGTCATCTCAACTCCTCGACAGTTGTTCAATTAGATCCCCCTAGATCTGACGGTCATCGTGCATATCGCACGAGCTCCACGATCGACCTTTAGCCTGCGATGGTGAGCGGTTTTGTAAATACTACCTGTGCTATGTGTCAAACGTTTTATGGAATCGCGTGATCTCGCCCAAATACCACCTCCCCTCCATTAGCAGTGCGATGAAAACTACTTACCGCCTTCTGCTACCGACAAAACATCAAATCATTCTCCTACTGACGTCATCTGTCCAAACCTCGAACCCGCCAAAAGCTTTGACTTTGTATAAAAAACAAAGTTAAATAGTTTTCGTTCTTATTTCTACGAACACATGCATGTAACCTGAACATTGAAATCGACTAGCTCGTACACCCAACCGTCAGCCACCCTCAATCTTGCAGTTCGACGCTGCTTCGAGTCCGCCATTCGCACCCAGTGAACTTGCATTCCATTGCTCATCACCAAAAATAGGTATTTACCAGTTTCCGTCCAAAAGCCCTGTGAATTCCTGCTTTCCTCTGTAATTAATTTGAAAAACCCAAATTTCCTTATAATTCAGTTGCTAAATTTGTAATTCAAGACTCCCCGGACCCTCTGTTTTCACCAATGCCACTTAAAAACCCCAATTTCCTATTTGAATCCACAAGAACCAGAATGGAAGCCTCCGCAACCCTAAGTATAGCACCTATCACTACCCCTCACCGTGATTTGGATTATTTACCCCTAGTAGATAAAGATTTTCATATAAATGACCTGAATACCGACAAAGACCATTTGAAAGTATTTTGCCAATGTTGGGACAGTTACATGAATGACCATGATACCATAGGACTATGGGAATCAAATCTCCGAATGTACATGCTCCCCTTTGTGCGCATTTTCCCTAACATTGTCCATCAGTATCACGCCAATTGTAATCCCAACCTCAGAGCAGTAATGCCCCCCAATCAAACTGTTCTATTCATAATTACTGCAGACTCAATCAATGAGATGCTTCAGTTTCAGCCCAGTCAAGATCTCACCCCCATTTCCCTTAGAGATTTGCTAGAGAAATCATCTAAATTATTCCAGTCTAAACTCAGTTGCCTTTGCCAGACTTTTATGGATAAGCAACATCAACACAAAAATCCCCCTCCTTATTTGTCAGTTTTCTTCACACATACAGGTAAAATTATAGTTGATATGATCGTTGCAGTCATGGGTTTCAATACTAGTGAGTATGTGGATGAGTTGACCCTAGTTTTAATGTCCATGTCCATTTTTACCTCTGGCCAGCCTCCTGCTATTAAGTATAACTACGTTGCATTCATTGCTGAGAAAATCCATGGCCAGTTCATGGGGATGGAGAATGAAAAAGTATTCAAGTATTCCACCTTTATATATCACCTTTTCATTTACTATCAATCTGACAAGTTCCCATTCTCTGTAAATAAACTTGATGCAAAGGGTAATCCTAGATCAGTGATTTTTTGGACTTATATCTTCCACTATTCACTTGCTTTTCCCTATTCATACAATGAATTCATTGACCATTTTGTCCACCCAGTGACCACCATGCTGACAGGAAGTCCTCCTCCTAGGATTAGTGATGAAATCAAAAGAATCCTTTAGCTATCCAAGTAGTACAAAATAGGTGACTAGTACTTGTACCAGAATCACACAGAGTTCAAAATATATAGTTGTGAACTTCCTCCACTCAAACAACCAAAATATGTTCCTATGAGGTTATTTGCATTAGAGTATTATAGGAAAATGTTAAATTCAGATCAAATTCACTTTACCAAGGCCAAGAAGAAAGCACAATTGAGAATTAAAGATTATTTAGGCCCATTTGTCTGCAACAATAGAGAAGCAGAAGAAATCCTAGAAAGATTCAGATTAAATAAAAGTTTTGTTTGGAGGTATGACCCAAAAGGTTTCATTTGTGATAGAAGAATGAAAAACGAGCTGTCACCATATTTTCATAACAAAATTTATGAAATAAAGCAATATGCAAATATGGATGAATGGAGGGAAAAAACTCTAGTCGAGATGGATAGTGATCAAGTCAATGTAGAGAATGTAATGAAAGACCTTGAAAAGAGACTTGACCTGGACTATTGTGAATAGGTACCAGTTGGAACTACTGAGAAGCCAACATCAGGAACTAGTGCCTCTACAATAGAGATTTCTCAAAGGCACTCACAAGAAACTATGCACCCCTTGTAGAACCACCATAGACAAAAGAACACGAAAACAGTACTCCACCAACAGAACAACCAGACATGTCAAAGCAGCCTAAAATCTCTAAAGAACAAGCTTCACCACAGTGCCATACAACTCAAGTTAATATGGGAGACCCTCCAGTTTTGTAGACTCCTTTGAATGACAAAAAAAGCTTAAAAAGAGACAGAGAAGTAGCTACCTCTGTTTGTGGTCCTTCAGACAAGCCTGGTGCTAAGAGGCATAGGCTAAATCCACATTCAAAGGTAGAATTTTTTGAAGAAACAACAGGGAGTTTCAGGAAAGAAGGTGGAGACAGTCTACACACATCCCCAATAGGTGAGGCATCTTCTAGTTCACAAAGACAAGAGCTTGAACGACAACAGAGTGTCGAAGTTTCATCTTTTAGGTCTTCCTTCGGCAAGACCTTAGACATCAAAGGAAAATTTAGAGAGATAAAGGCCAAAAATGAACAGCTGAAGGCTCAAGCATACACGCAATATTTAAATATGGCCCCTACTAATCAAACCAGGTTGATGTCAGCTTATGACATCAAAGAAGGCAAAACGTAGATGATTTTTCTAAGGCCTACAATATAACAGCCCAAATCAATGGCAGACTACCTCAAAACTGATTTTGAGGTATTAGCCAAAGATATTCACCCCGTAGATCAAATAGAATTGCATAAGCAAACACGAGAAATGGTTTATTCCACATTAACAAGCAAGGCCATGATGACACATAGGCTGGAGAATTCACTGAACAACACCACTACTCAATTACAACTAGAAAGAGCCTCCTCATAGGCAAAGGACAACAGAATCAAATCATTGGAATATTTTATTATTGGATTGGGCCATAACCCAAAGAATGTCAAAGCTACATAAAGACTAATAAAGAAAAAGAATGAAGGTATAGTTGAAATGAGAAAGAAGCTGAAATTGCCACCACTTATGCATCCACAAACTGCTGAAGTAATTGAAAAGAAGAATGAAGAAGAGCTTATGGACTTGGTCCTAAAGCTAAATGAGCAACTGAAGGAGACAAAACAAGAACTAGAGAAGACACTACAAAGCAGGCAGAGTGAGTCGACCTCTCAGCATCAAAATGTAGTACCAGTTGTTTCTACAGTAGTCCCTTCAACGTTGGTAACTGCTCTAGCACCAAATGTCCCTTTAGCAACAACTGAAACTATTAGAGTAACAGGTACAGGTACATCAGAGGTAGGAACCTCAAGTCAGAGCAAAGAAGAATTAATCAAAACCATGGAGGAAATGAAGCTTCAAGTCACTGAACTCCAAAACAGAAAGGAGAAATTCATTACTTTAGAACAGAAGTATGATGTGTGAAAAATAAATTTTGCTGAAGAAGTGAGGAAAAACAAAGGCTTGGCTCAACAAGTAAAACTGGAAAAAGAACTCACATTTGATAAGCCTTTAACTGACATCAAAAAGATATTATGGACCAACATCACTCAATCCATCAATGATGTTAGGTCATCAATTCAAATCATTTTTGAACAGATTGACTTAGTGAAAGTTGCTCTGCAAGAAATTGAAAAATCCAGGCAAGAATTAGGAGGGAAGCCTGAAGAGGCCATCAAATTAATAAACTTTCTAAATAGCAGAAATAGGTATCAGTTGGAGCAACTAAATAATGAGGATAGAACTGGAACCATCCTCGAAGTAAAGAAAGTGTTGACTACAAAGACTATAATGCAAAACCTGGAACGAAAATGTTAGAATATGCAAGAAAACATAAATGAATTTATGGAAACAATTGGCATCTTGCATAGTAAATAACTTCCAAGTCCTTTAGTTATCAATGATAAGTTAATGAGGCAAGATGATTATGTCAACAAATTACATCAGTATGCAAACAGCCAAGCCAGCTCCTCTACTAGTTCATCTGAACCCAAGGCATTACCCACAGGAAGAGTTCTCTATGATAGTTTGGAGAATCTCTTTTATGTTGAGCATGAATAGAAACATTTGTTTCCAGTACAACCAAATTTTGAAAAATACACAGAAGCAGATGAAATTTGCAGAAAACTTACAAGGATTAGGATACCAAGAGATGATTGGTGGACCAATATGACAAACATCTTATGATTTACTATAGTAAAAAGTGGATTGAAGTATTTACTATAGTCATTTTTGATAAAAAGGGATGAATGATAGTAAAGTAGGTAAAGAGTATCAGTCACAGGTAAAAGAGTATCAGTGAAAAGATCAAAACAATCAGCCAACACAGAATTACGAGCAAGAAAGCAAGATGCACAATCAGAGGGCCTGCCTCCAGCTCCTTCAACAAAAGTAGGGACAACAACCAAGTAATTTACATTCAGTTTCTATTTTCGAGACCATCTGTCTCTACATTCATGTAAAATATATTTAGTCTTCCTAGAATATCTCTCTCTCAGTTAGGAGATATTTTGTTATAAATTTTGTATAAATACTTCCTCATTCAAAGTACTGAGGCTAGATTCTAAGACATTTCTGTAGACTTTTTATTTTGGAATAGAAGCGTTGTTGAGCAACTATTGTATGGTTGGTTGGAAAAAGTAATAAGACAAAGGACTTTTACAAGATTCTTGTATCAAATGAGAAACGAATAAGTATCTATATCTTATGTTTTTACAGTTCTCTTGTTTAAATATTTCACATGTGTTTCATATCTAAATGATAAACGAAAAAGTATTTTTCAGAAAAAGATTTACTACATGCTATCTTTAAAATTGTTTATATTCTTAATGTTTTCTTCTAAGCTATCATAGGTAGAGAACTCTTAATTGCTCCCTACTTCTTAGTTTATCATTGTGGCCATTTAACAAAGAATTCTTAATTGCTCTTGTTAATGATCACCCTCTTTCCCTCATCTTGAAACATTGTTGAAGCATTCTTAATTGCCCTTCCTCCCTTTCAAGACCATTTCATCCCTTTAAGCTATCATTTGTATCTCATTTAGCTATCTTGCCCTGTGAAGCCCTTCTTTGTTGAATCAACCTGATATAATATAGCCATCCCCAGTTGGCTCCATAGCCCAATGGCCTGAAATACCTTGTTCTATCCATCTGCTCCTGAATTCCACCAGCAAACAAAATCAAAACCCCCCAAACTTTCATAACTAGCCTAATATCCTACAAACAAAGATAAATCTTAAAGAGAGAGCCCTCTCTGAGTACAAATTGGCTAGATTCAGTACTTAAAATCTAGTTTGTGGTTACCTCGGACTCCTTTCCTTCTTCTGACAACTTCAAGAAAAATCTAAGTGCTAACATAGTGGCGACTCCAATGGGGAAGACAATTCCTCGGTCAAAATAAATATTTAAGAGCATTCGAAACTTAAATCTAAAAGCATCTTGAAGGAATTAAAGAAGTTGTTTTGATATCAGTTAAGAAAACCAAAAACAAAATCCAAAAATCTGGCTTCAAAAAGGACTCGTTACACTAGAGCTAATCCTGATCCCAATCCACCACAAGTGTTTGAGAACCCCAATCTGATCCCTAGAATTCTTAGAAGACAAGAAAGTTATATTAGTCTTCGACCCACCTTTAGATCTTCATCCTATCCTGTTAGGTGGATTTACCTCCAAGACCAACCCTTTGATGAATACTTTGAAACCTCTTTGTTTAGGACTTCATCTGATTCTGAATTAGTTGACCTAGTCCAAGACCCAGAGTTCATCAGAGAATTAGAGCTCCAAGTAGCTAATTTGTCAATTGATAGATATTTGCAAAACTCACCACAATCTGATCTTACCACAGAAAGAACGCCTAATCCCTCTAATCACTACTGTTTCTACAAGCTCATCACCATTTCCTCATATATCTCAACCTCAAACCACTCCACACCAGACCATCACCTCTAGTCGTCCATCCACAACTCAAACATCCATTGTTATTCCAACTCCAACTTTTGTTTTACCATTACCTACAGAAATGGCAAACAGATATACCCCAAAGGTACTACCAGCAAAATTAAGTGCCATGCCTCAGGATTACCAAAGTAAGATCACTACTTTTGATGGTATTGGTACCTATACATCCCAACAACACACCAAGAAGATGACTGATTACTTTGAAATTTATGAAATAGATATTGATGATGTGCAAATGAGAATATTCGTTTAGAGTTTATCTAGGGAAGTTAGAACCTGGTTCATAGTTTTAGCAGCAAATAGTATAGATAGCCTAGCAACTCTCTATCAATAATTCCTGAACTGGTGGGAGAAAAAGAAAGAACCCTTCAGATTCTATCTGAATACAAAAACCTAAGAAGAGGACTACAAGAAACTGTGCAGGATTATTGCACTAGATTCAACAGTGTGTATAAAGCCATCCCTCAAAATCATAGACCCCCTCCTAGTTTAGCCTTAATCAAATTCCCAAATGGATTGGATTCTGACACAAATTTCTAGCTGAGAGAATGAAACCCCCTACTTTGGAAGATATGCAAAGCATAGTAGTTAGTGTTGAAGCCAACCTGATATCTAAAAGAGCCAAGTTAGGAGTGAAAGGAGAATACCATTAAAGGAAGAAAGCTCACCCTTCGAACAAAAGCTAGATGCCATAATTAAAGGAATGGGTTAGACTAGGAGACAGAGTAGAGACAATTGAAAAGAAAGCTCCTTAGGATGGTCAGCAAACCAACACAGGGAGAAATCCTAATTTCAAGAAGAATCAAAATCCAAGCACTAGAAAGAGTGGTCCTGACCAAAACATTAGACCCCCTTTCCAGGCGAACTATGCAAAAGCTTCCAACTCTGAAGGTCCAGAAAAAGATACTCAAATTAATTTGATGGGGCTTAGTAATGAAGGAGAAGTTTCTTGACCCAAGAAGATCAAGAGGCCCACATTCTTAAACAGTTTCAAACTCAATTAGGGGAATCATTCGACTTTAGTGAAGGATAACACAACCATCTTTGAGGTGCATAAGCAGTACGACTTAAGAAGTAGGAGAATTGATGTCCCTGAAACGAACAAGCAAAAGGTTCCAAATCAGCCCACAAGAGGTAAGACAGTAACCACATTTGTACATATGCTTTCTAGATCAAACACTAACCTTCTAACCCCATAATTGAAGATGTCTCTGACAACCAACCAAACAACAAATACCACTCCACTTCCCTTCCTTCTAAGGGAACTGTGGAAGAACCTCCAGAGGTTGATCTAGGAGAATCAACAAATCATGATTCCACTCCTAAAAAGGAGAAAAACATAGAAAACATTGAAAACAGAGAGAATATTGTTGTTCGAAATTCAAAGGCCCAAACAGAAAAACCCTTTAATCTAGAAACTGAAGTAGGTAAGCTGAAAATTATGGTCCCATTATCTGAATTAGCTAAACATGAGGCCTACCGAACCCAAATCAATAGATTGTTGAAATTTACTTGAACTGAAGACTCAATTAATCTTTTTGATGACCAGCCTGAATTAATCTTTGGCCCATAAGTGAATGGAAAACCATTGGATGGAGGAATTCCTCCCTTCTATGTGAGTTTAAACATACATGATAAGATCCTTCACAATGCTATGTTTTACTCTGGGGCATCTCATAATCTCATGCCCAAGTCTGTAATGGAAAAGCTAGACCTAGACATCACTAGACCATACAAAGATTTGTTTTCTTTTGATTCTAGTCAGGTGAGATGTTTAGGATTGATAAAAGACTTGTGTGTCTCATTGGTTCAATAGCCTGCAAAGACAATTTTAATGGATATAGTGGTAGCATATATACCACCTAAATATGATATGTTATTATCCAGGTCCTGGAGTGCCAAGCTTCTGGGATCACTTCAATTGGATATGTCATATGATACTATATCGGTTTTTGGACAACCAAAGAAGCTATACAGAGAAACATTGATGAAATATGTAGTAAGTAGTCAGGAAAAACCCCAAAATTTCCCCATTTACTTAGTACATTCTAATATGGATTCATTCATCCTTTACAATGCAGAAACTAGTCCTACCAATACTTTAGAGGTTTTAGCAGCAGAACCAAAAGAAATTAAAAAAGAAAAATTAAGTGTTCATATTTAGGAAATATCAGATAACAAAGAAAAATCATATGAGAATGAAAAACCAGATCCCATTGCTAAACAATTTCCTACTACCCCAAACACCAATTATGAACATGAAATCCTTTGGCATTTAGAATTTGATGGATTAGTCAATAAACTAGCGGTAGGAGCAAGAGTTTGGGTGTATAATTTAGAAAATGATCATGCTGAAGGCCATGCCTACAGATTAAATTTTAACTGCACCAATAACATAGCAGAATATGAGGCTTTCTTGTTGGGTCTTAAACTTGTCAAAAGATTAGGAGCAATCATAGTGTTTGCCATAGGAGATTCAGAGTTTATAATTAAAGAGATTAAAGTTAAATACTTAACAAGGGATCCTAGATTAGGATATTATAGAGGAACAGTCATATAAATTCTCAACACTTTTTTAGAAACTCGGCTTGCTACAATCCCTAGAAAACACAACTTGCAAGCTCACAGCCTGACCATGTTTGCCAGCACCTGCAAATTACCTTTTCAACCTAATCATCAGTTTACTGATGAGATTACGCACAGACCAGCCATCCCTGATAATCTGAAGAATTGGAAGGTTTTTGATAGTGATGAGCAGATCAATAACTTTTTAACTTTAGATGAAGAGTTTTCTAACAGTAACATAGATGTTGATGCAGTTATTGGTTCTAATCAAGTAGATGAGGTAGAAATCAATATTTTAGAGGAAAGTTCAACAAATATGCTTCATCCCACAAAAAGAAATTCAAAACCTGAAACAAATGGACCTAGATGAAATAATTGAAGAGGAAACAGAGGTTATCAACCTAAAGGACAATCATTTACCTAAAGGATTGACTTCTCTAGAAGATCTATTTGATTCCAATGACATTCCCAAGAAACCTAAAATGGAACCATTAAAAGCAGATATTGAAGAATACAACTTACGAACACAAGACAATCCAAAAATAATAAAGCTATCAAAATCTCTACCTCTTGATCAGAAGCTAAAGTATGTTGAACTTATGAGGGAATTCCAGGATGTCTTTGCTTGGAGTTACGAAGATTTGAAGTCCTATGACACCTCTATTATTCAACACACTATACCTCTAAAAGAGAATCAAAAGCCCTTTAAACAAAAACTCAGAAGAATTAACCTTGTGTTATTACCATTAATTGAAAAGGAAATCAAACGCATGTATGAAGCAGGGATTATTGCTCCTATTAGATTTTCAGAGTGGGTGTCTAACTTAGTACCTACTAGAAAGAAAATTAGGGAAATAAGATTATGTCTTGATCTGAGAAATGTGAATAAGGTCTCTCTTAAAGATAACTATCCTTTACCCTAAATGGATCATATTTTACAAAGGGTAGTGGGTTCTTCTAGAATTTGACTTTTAGATGGGTTTTCAGGATATAACCAAATTTTGGTTCATCCTGATGACGGAGAGAAAACTTCTTTTACAACACCATGGGGCACTTTTATGTACATCAAAATGCCATTTGGACTAAAAAACGTCGGAGCAACCTTCCAAAGGGAAATGAACATTGTCTTTGCCAAAGAAATTCATGGTTTTCTTGTTATATACCTGGATGATCTAACTGTTTTTTCTAAATTTGATCAATAATAGTTAGACCATCTTAGGCAGGTCTTTTTAAAATGCAGAAAATATGGCATTTCGTTGAATCCAAAGAAGTCCTTGTTCGGTATGGAAGAGGGTAAACTTTTAGGTCATATCATTTCCAAGGATGGCATTCAAATTTACCCTTAAAGGATCGAAGCTATTCTATAGATACCTCATCCAAGAAGTATTAAAGAACTTCAAGCTTTCCTAGGGAAGATAAACTTTTTAAGAAGATTCATTTCTAACTTAGCTGAACACATTAGATTGTTAAATGACATGCAATTCAAGTATCAAATGGACAGTAGAGGCCGAGCAATCATTTGAAGAAATTAAGATGGCCTTAACCAGAACATCAGTCCTCACAAGTCCTTAATATGATAGAGACTTCATCATTTTTTCTTTTGCATCTGAACACACCATAGCAACAATTTTATTACAAAAGGATGATCAGGGATGTGAAAATCCTATAGCCTTTTTTAGTAAATCACTCAGGGATGTATCATTAAAATACAAAATAATGGATAAACAAGCTTTTGCACTGGTAAAATCTATAAAGAATTTCAAAGTCTACATATTATACTCTCATGTGATAGCTTATGTTCCCAATGCAGTTGTCAAAGACATCCTAACTCTGGATGGAATTCATGGTAAAAGAGGTAAATGGATAGCTACCATCTTAGAGTATAATATAGAGATAAAGCCTACAAAATTAATAAAAGGTGAGGGATTGGCCAAACTTATGGCAGAAACTAATTGTCAAGCCCTAGACATAAATGAACTGGATAACAAGCAGGAGATGGCGACTCCATAAATTAGCCAGGCATTTTCAGAATCACCTTGGTATGGTGATGTAATTTATGTTTTACAAAACCTGCAGGCTCCTTTGGGATTATCGAGAACCAAGAACATGTTTTTGAAAATGAAAGCTTCAAAGTTTTGTATCTTTGATAATACTCTTTTTTGGAAAAATGATGAAGGGATTTTATTAAATTGTTTATCAAAAGATGAATCTGACAAGGCTCTTCAAGGATTTCATGTAGGAGACTGTGGTGGACATCTCTATTGGAAGTCAGCTACAGATAAAATCATAAGGGCTGGATTCTATTGGCCAACCTTGTTTGCAGATGTGAAGAAATTTGTAACTTCTTGCCATAAATGTCAAATATTTGAAGGCAAAAGAAAGTTGTTACCCTTAACCTTAAAATCCATTTCCATCGAGAAACCTTTTCAATAATGGGATCTTGACTTCATTAGAGAAATCCATCCACCCTCCTTTGGACAACACAAATGGATACTCACTGCTACTAACTATTTTACTAAATGGATAGAGGCCATTGCCTCCCGACAAGCCAATGACACTATGATCATAAGTTTCCTAGAACCTAATATTTTTTCCAGGTTTGGTTGCCCCACTAAAATCATTACTGATAATGCCGCAACTTTCAAATCAAAGAAGATGATCAGTTTCTATAACAAGTACCACATTATACTGGGCCATTCCACAACCTACTACCCTCAAGGGAATGGGCTGGTCGAATCTTCCAACAAGAGTTTAGTTAATATCATCAAAAAATTGTTGGAAGAAAATAAAAAAAACTTGGAACCAAAAGCTAATAAATGCTTTGTGGGTTAACAGGCTTACAACCAAAAAATCCAATGGAACCAGTCCTTATGAGTTAGTATATGGCATGGAAGTTATTTTTCCATCATCACTAGAGGTTATTATCATAAAAATACTCCAAGAAGCTCAAGTGGAACCTAATGATATTCAAAGAAGGATAAACCAGACTATCCACTTACAATAGACCCGAGAGGAGGTGTACCAAAGATCCCAAGTGTTGCAGGAGAAGCTTAAGAAGATATTTGACAGAAGAAACAATGCCGAAGATTTCTACCTTGGAGATAAAGTATTAAAATTGGATTCTAGGAGAGAGGACAAGGGTAAACATGGGAAGTTTGACTTCCTATGGAAAAGACCATACATCATCTATGATTTCAAAGGAAACAATGCATATTTTCTTAAAGAGTCAGATGGTACAAAAGCTAAAGAAGGACTAGTCAATGGTCGGATGTTAAAGCATTATTTTGATCCTACTTACTAATGTTACCATGTTCTTCTCAGTAAATATTATATCCTTTGTAATGTCATAGTGTTGATTTGATAGTTAAGTTTTTGAGTTGAAGCCCGAAGAGAAGGCCCTAAGTTTTAGAAGTATCACTGTTATACATACAATAAAACAACAAGGAAAAGAAGATTGCAGAGCATAGTCAAAGTCATTAAGAGGCCACTAATTTATTGTTCTTGACTTTCCACCAGGGAAAGCCATCCCCAAGTGGAGCCACTGTTATGCCCCTATACCAATAGGTGTCATATATCATGATTGACTTGGTTTAACTCTGAAATATGTTCATACCTTTACTTGTTGCAAAGGTTTTCCATATTTGTAAAAAACAAAAAATTTAAAAAATGTAAAGAGGGTATATCCTAAAAGAAAAATCAAAGGGTGAAAAGAAGTAAAAAGAGGTCAAAAAATGAAAGAAAATGAACCACAACAAAAAGAAAAGACCCAGAAAGTGTGCAAATCTAAATGCTGCCACTTTGTATAATAAAAATTGTGTGCAGCGTGTCACCTATGCCACAATTCCTGAGTAGTCAAACAATTTAATCTTGATTAGTTCATATTTTCAATTTCATGTTTTAGAAGTAGAGAATAAAGATCTAACCAAACAGTGTAATTTTGGCAGATAAGTAGATAGGTAGAGTGAAAAAGGAGCTCAACAGTTTAATCTGAGCCCTTGGATGTAATAGACTTAGATAGGTATAACCACGTAAAAGAATATAAAGTTTGAAAAGGGTTTGCTAGTCTAAATGCACCCTAACAAAGAATTGAAAATGCTAGGTTAAAGTAGGTAGGGTAAGTAGATGATGGTTGAAGAATAATATGTGGTGAATGATAAGTCTAAATGTGTAAATATTTTACTTTCAACACAAGGCAAATGCATGTATCACATGGAAGGCACATCAAGCAAGCAAAGTCATAAATAATTAACTTCCCTCCTCATCTCCCCTAAATTTTCACTAATTCCTTAAGTACTAAAGGTAATTACCAAAATTAGAGGGGTTTAGAGCATTTCTCTAACTTTTGGAGGGACCGCACCCTCGACCCAATAATTTATAATGCCTTAGTGCTTAAACCTTTTCATAAAGTCACTCATTCCCTTTATAAAGCTTTTCCTAAGTAAAATCCTATTTTACTTAGGAAAAATCAAAATCCATTTCCATATCTCAAAACCCTCATATTCACTTAGCCTAAATTATAAAACTTATATGATGAAATACACTTTCAGAAACGTTTTATCTTAGCGCGCATCTCACAAAGTCATATAATCCACTAATTCATATTTTTATATAATTCCCCTATATAGCATTTACCCATTCCCATATTATTATAAATACACGAAAACCCCAAATTTTACATATCTTGCCCCTCGGTTAAATATAACCATAATAAATCAATAAACGGGATTAATTAACTAATCCGTAGTTGATTAAGAGCTCAACCCCCGCCAAGCTAATAAAAGAATTAATTAATTCTTACGATTAATTAATAGCTTCAACTAATCACATCACCCCCGATGTAATTAAAAACTTTTAATTATCGTCGGGCCTCTGCCATTAAACATTAGTCATCTCAACTCCCCGATAGTCATCCGATCGGATCCCCCAGATCCGACAGTTTTCGCGCATATCGCATGAGCTCTACGATCGACCTTTAGCGTGCGATGGCGAACGGTTTTGTAAACAGTACCTATGCTACGTGTCAAACGTTGTATGGAGTCACGCAGTCTCGCTCAAATACCACCTCCCCTCCATTAGTGGTGCGATTAAAACCGGTTACTACCTCCCACTACGGACAAAACATCAAATCATTCTCCTGCTGACGTCATCTGTCCAAGCCAAAAGCTTTGACTTTGTATAAAAAAACAAAGTTAAACAATTTTTGTTCTTATTTCTATGAATGCATGCATGCAACCTAAATGTTGAAATCGACCAGCTCGTACACCCAACCGTCAGCCACCCTCAATCTTGCAGTTCAACGCTACTCCGAGTTCGCCATTCGCACCTAGTGAACCTGCATTCCATTAACTGTCACCAAAAACATGTATTTACTAGTTTCCATCTAGAAGCCTTGTGAATTCTTGCTTTCCTGTGTCATTAATTTGAAAAACCCTAATTTCCTTATAATTCAATTGCTAAATTTAGAATTCAAGACTCCCTGGATCCTCTATTTTCATCAATTCCACTTAAAAACCCCAATTTCCTATATGAATCCACAAGAACTAGAATGGAAGCCCCTGCAACCCTAAGTATAGCACCTATCACTACCCCTCACCGTGATTTGGATTATCTACCCTTAGCAGATAAAGATTTTCAAATAAAAGACCTGGATACCGACAAAGACCACTTGAAAGTATTTTTCCAATGTCGGGACAGTTACATGAACGGCCATGATACCATAGGACAATGGGAATCAAATCTCCCAATGTACATGCTCCCCTCTGTGCACATTTTCCCTGACATTATCCATCAGTGTCACACCAATTATGATCCCAACCTCAGAGCAGTAATGTCCCCCAGTCAAACTGTTCTCTTCACAATTACCATAGACTCAATCAATGAGATGCTTCAATTTTAGCCCAGTCAAGACCTCACCCCCATTTCCCTTGGATATTTGCTAGAGAAATCATCTAAATTATCCCAGTCTGAACTCAGTCGCCTCTGCCAGACTTTCATGGATAAGCAACATCAACCAAAAAATCCCCCTCCATATTTGTCAGTTTTCTTCACACAAATAGGTAAAATTATAGTTGATATGATAGCTGCAGTCATGGGTTTCAATAGTAGTGAGTATGTGGATGAGTTGAACCTAGTTTTAATGTCCATTTTTACCCCTGGTCAGCCTCCTACTGTTAAGTATAACTACGTTGCATTCATTGCTGAGAAAATCCATGACCAGTTCATGAGGATGGAGAATGAAAAAGTATTCAAGTATTCCACCTTCTTATATCACATTTTCATTTACTATCAGTTTGACAAGTTCCCATTCTCTGAAAATAAACTTGATACAAAGGGTAATCCCAGATCAATTATTTTTTGGACTTTTATCTTCCACTATTCACTTGCTTGTCCCTATTCATACAATGAATTCATTGACAAGTTTGTCCACCCAGTGACCACCATGCTGAAAGGAAGTCCTTCTCCTAGGATTAGTGATGAAATCAGAAGAATCCTTCAGCTATCCAAGCAGTACAAAATAGGTGACTAGTACTTGTACCAGAATCACACAGAGATCAGAATATATGGTTGTGAACTTTCTCCATTCAAACTACCAAAATATGTTCCTATGAGGTTATTTGCATTGGAGTATTATAGGCAAATATTAAAATTAGATCAAATTCACTTTACCAAGGCCAAGAAGAAAGCACAATTGAGAATTAAAGATCATTTAGGCCCATTTGTCTGCAACAATAGAGAAAGAGTCAAAGAAGGAGAAGAAATACTAGAAAGATTCAGATTAAATAAAAGTTTTGTCTAGAGGTATGACCCACAAGGTTTCTTTTGTGATAAAAGAATAAAAAACAAGCTGTCAGCATATTTTCATAAAAAAATTCCTAAAATAGAGCAATATGCAAATATGAATGAATGGAGGGAAGGAACTCTAGTTGAGATGGATAGTGATTAGGTCAATGTAGAGAATGTAATGAAAGACCTTGAAAAGAGACTTGACCTGGACTATTGTGAACAGGTACCAGTTGGAACTGCTCAGAAGCCAACACCAGGAACTAATGCCTCTACAACAGAGATTTCTCAAAGGAACTCACAAGAAACTAGTGCACCCCTTATAGAACCACCATAGGCAAAAGAACCAGGAACTAGTACTCCACCGGCAGGACAACCAGACATGTCAAAGCAGCTTGAAATCTCTAAAGAATAGGCTCCACCACAGTCCCATCTAACTCAGGTTAATATGGGAGACTCTCCAATTATGCAAACTCCTCTGAATGAGGAAAAAAATCTTAAAAATAGACAGTGAAGTAGCTACCCCTACTAGTGGTCCTTCAGACCAGTGTGGTGCTAAGGGGCACAAGCTCAATCCACATTCAAAGGAATAATTTTTTGGTTTCAGTAAAGAAGGTGGAGACAGTTTACACACATCCCCAATAGGCGAGGCACCTTCTAGTTCACAAAGATAAGAGCTTGAACGACAACAAATTGTCAAAGTTTCATCTTTTAAGCCTTCATCTAACAAGACCTTAGACATCAAAGGAAAATTTAAAGAGATAAAGGCAAAAAAATGAATAACTGAAGGCTCAAGCCTACACACAATACTTAAAGATGGCTCCTACTAATCAAACCAGGTTAATGTCAGCTTATGACATCAAAGAAGGAAAAATGTAGATGAGTTTTCTAAGGCCTACAATACAACAACCCAAATCAATGACAAACTACCTCAAAACTGATTTTGAGGTCTTAGCCAAAGATATTCACCCCATAGATAAAATAGAATTGCATAAGAAAATAGGGGAAATGGTTTATTCCACATGACAGGCAAGGCCATGATGGCACATAGACTGAATAATTCACTGAACAACACCACTATACAATTACAACTAGAAAGAGCCTCTTCACAGGCAAAGAAAAATAGAATCAAATCATTGGAAGATTTGATTATTGGATTGGGCATAACCTAAAGGATGTCAAAGCTGCAGAAGGACTAATAAAGAAAAAGAATGAAGATATAGCTGCACTGAGAAAGAAGCTGAAATTGCCAACACTTATGCATCCACAGACTGCTGAAGTAATTGAAAAGAAGAATGAATAAGAGCTTATGGACTTGGTCCTAAAGCTAAATGAGAAATTGAAGGAGACAGAACAAGAACTAGAGAAGACACTACAAATTAAGAAAAGTGAGTCGACCTCTCAGCCTCAAAATGTAGTACTAGTGGTTTCTACAGTAGTCCCTTAAACGTTGGCAACTGCTCTAGCACCAAATGTCCCTTTAGCAACAGCTGAAACTATTATAGTAACATGTACAGGTACAAGTACAGGTACATCAGAGGTAGGAACCTCAAGTTAGAGCACAGAATAATTAATCAAATCCATGGATGAAATGAAGCTTTAGGTCACTGCACTCCGAAAGTTAATTAAAGGAGAAATGCATTACCTTAGAACAGAAGTATGATGTGTCAAAAATCAATTTTGCTGAAGAAGTGAGGAAAAACAAAGGCTTGGCTCAACAAGTAAAAACACTGGAAAAAGATCTCACATTTGATAAGCCTTTAACTGACACCAGAAAGATATTATGGACCAACATCAGTCAATCCATCAATGATGTTTGGTCATCAATTCAAATAATTTTAGAACAAATTGACTTAGTGAAAGTTGCTATGTAAGAAATTGATAAAACCAGGCAAGAATTATGAGGGAAGCCTGAAGAGGCCATCAGATTAATAAACTTTCTAAACAACAGAAACAGGTATCAGTTGGAGCAACTAAATATTGAGGATAGAACTAGAACCATCCTCGAAGTAAAGAAAGTGTTGACTAAAAGGACTCTAATGCAAAACCTGGAATGAAAATGTCAGAATATGCAGGAAGACATAAATGAATTTATGAAAAAATTTGGCAATCTTGCAGAGTAAAGAACTTCCAAGTCCTTTAGTTATCAATGATAAGTTAATTAGGCAAGATGATTATGTCATCAAATTACATTAGTATTCAAACAGCCAAGACAACTTCTCTACTAGTTCATTTGCACCCAAGGCATTATCCACAGGAAGAGTTCTCTATGATAGTTTGGAAAATCACTTTTATGTTGAGCATGAATTGAAACATTTGTTTCTAGTACAACCAAATTTTGAAAAATACACAGAAGCAGATGAAATTTAGAGAAAGCTTACAAGGACTATGATACCAAGAGATGATTGGTGGACCGATATGATAGACATCTTATGATTTACAATTGTTAAATTGGCAACTAGGGAAACACTGCATGTGGGTCATCTTATTCATGGATGATAATATTTTTATTAGATTCCTCTCGTCGGGAGGTGTAGGATTGATATAAATATCATCCGATTCCGATAAGTATTCATGGAGATATTAATTTATTTTGATTATGGAATTATTATCAAGCCGACCTACAACTCATGTAGCCTCATAAGCCCAACAATGGCATCTATTAAAAAATGAACATTGTGTATAAATATAGGAGGAAATTTCCTCATTTGGACTCACTCAACTCATCACATCTCTCTCTCTCTACTGCGCAGAAAAGAGTCTCTTCTTTACTGCGTAGAAAAGGGTCTCTCCCTCACACATGTGAAGCTGGAAGCTGTTGAAACTGAAGCTACAACTGCAGAAGTAAAGTTTGACCTGCATGGACTAGAAGATATCCTCATATGAACTGCCCTGTAGGTTCATCTGAACCTCCTCTGAAAGCCACAAATTTTGGTGGTGGAATCAAGTCAATCTGACGGACGTTTTGCAAGATATCGACTACCCTAGTTTGAAGGAAGCTGCTGAAACTAAAGCTGCAACTACAGAAGTGAAGTTTGACCTATGTGGACTAGAAGATCTCCTCATCTATACTATGTTGTAGATTCATCTAAACCTCCTTTGGAAGCTGCAGCTTTTGGTGGTCGAATCAAGCCGATCTGACGGTCAGTTTGTGAGATATCGTCTGCCCTAGTTTGATGATGAAGCCGCTAATGCTGATGTTGCTGATCTAGGGTTTGCTACTACTGATATAAATGAGATTTATTGTACTATTTCTCTCAGTTGAATTATTGAAGATGACAAAATATTTGATCGAAGGGTTTCCCCACACACTGTGGGGTTTGTCCCTGGCTAGCCGCCACATCTTGTGTCTCTTGTCTTGGCTTGTTTTCCGTCGATCATTTAATGTTCTATCTGCACTTTACTTTATGTACATGTGATTGCTAATCTAAAATAATAAGAAAAAGAAGTAAACTGTTATAAGCATAGAACATACCATAACTTAACATGGTATCAGAGCTGAGGTGAAGACAAAGCCCGAGCAAGAGCAAGAGAAATCACTGAAGGGAAGATTGGCAAGGCTATCCTAAAAGAATGATGGGGTCCTCAACACTCTTTCCTGCCAAAGACAAGCTTTGTGAGAAAGCTCACTATCACGGATGGATGATGTCTATTGATCTAACCTTTGAGGATCAAGGAGTGTTGGATCATGTGAGAGGCAATATTGTTTAGCCTCCATCAAATGCACCTCCTGATACTAGGAAAAAATGGAAGAATGGAGAATTTAAAGCGAAGAAGATCATCCGGGACTCTATTGACCAGTGCTTGGTGGCCTACATCTCTGAACTGGATATCTCCAAGGAAATCTACGATAGACTGGTGAGTTTATTTAAAGTTAACGATGCAAATCAAGTTTTGTTTCTTAGAAATAAGTTGAGGGAAATCAAGAAGGGTAAAAATGAGAGTATGCAAGCATACTTCTTAAGAATCACCAAGATCAAGAACGATCTCCTATCTACTGAGGAGACTATTACTGACAGAGAAATGGCACTCACAACTCTTGGAGGATTACCATCTGAATGGTACGTGTTCAGGACTACTCTTCTGAACAATAACATAATTCCTGGTTTCGAGGAATTAATGGCTAGATGCATTCAAGAAGAAATAAGGGTAGAAGAGCAAGAAATTCCCTTGCCTAAAGGTCCTCCTGCTGCTTTTTCTTCTCATGCTAAGAAAGGAAATAATTTTGGGTCTAAATCGAAAAGAAAGGCTGGAACTAAGGGTGGAATAAAAGGACGATGTTACATTTGCAATAAAGTAGGTCACTATGCAAGGGAATGTCTTGATAGAAAGGACTCTCATCATGACGATGATCAAAATCCCTCTCATGGTAATCAAAGGGATGGAAAATTCAATATCAAAGGTAAAAGGAATTCTGGAAGTCAAGGAAGAGGGCAACCATTCAAGAAGGCTAGAAATTCCAGGTATAAATCTAACACTATTGACAATAAGCAGGCTGAATATTATCTACCAGCTGCTCTATCTACCTCTGCTCCTTCGGACTCAATGGGAATTTGGCTCACTGATAGTGATGCCTCAAGACACTTCACTGGTTACAAAGAAGTACTCCATAATCTGGTAGAGAGAGAAACTAACCTGGAAATTGTCCTTGGAGATGACATGAAATACCCCGTGAAAGGTGTAGGCAATGTTTCTCTCAAATTGAATCAAGGTAATACGATCCACTTATAAGATGTATTATATGTACCTAATCTAAAAAAGAACCTATTATCCATCTCGACAATGGAAGACAAAGGCTACAAGGTAACCTTCAACGATGGCAAGGTACGTATATGGAAAAATAATGTTAAATATGCTTTCACTCTTGGGTTTCGAGTTGATTCTTTATATCAGGTCGATGGAAGTCCGCTAGGTGTCATGTCTTGTGACACAACTCTTCAGTCCAAACTTTGGCATCGGAGGTTTGCCCACCTTCGTTACAAAGCTCTACCCGATGTAAGACAGATGGTAATAGGGATGGCCGAATTCCAAGTAGAGAGAGAAGGTGTATGTCCAGGATGTGCCGAAGGAAAGCTCAAAAGGGGACCATTCCCCTCAAGTCAAAGTAAGACCTCTGATATATTACAACTAGTTCATTCAGACATATCTGGTATGATGCCTTTGAACTCCTTGGGAGGATATTCATATTATCTTACTTTTACAAATGACTATTCTCGAAAGACCTAGATATACTTATTGAAAAGGAAGGATGAAGTGTTCTCTTGGTTTCGACACTTCAAAGCCTTGATCGAGAATCAAACGGAAAAGAAGATCAAGATCTTAAGAAATGATAATGGGACTGAATATGAATCTAATGAGTTCAATTATTTTTGTAAAGAGGCTGGCATCAAAAGGGAGACTACTACACCATATACACTTGAACAGAATGGTGTGGCGAAAAGGAAGAACCACACGATTATGGAAGCTATTCGATCCATGCTACATGATTAAAGACTTTTCAAGTTTCTATGGGCTAAAGCTGCAAACATTGTCGTATATGTGCAAAATCGATGTCCTAATCAAGCATTGGGTTCCAATACTCCTAAATAAAATTTCACTGGTAAGAAACCTATTGTTTCTCATTTTAGAATTTTTGGAAGCCCTGTATATTTTCATGTGCTGAAAGAGAAAAGAAATAAATTGGGTGCATCTGGAAAGAAGGGAATTTTCGTGGGCTATGGTGAAAATACTAAAGGCTATAGAATCCATGTAGCCGGTCAAAGGAAATTCGTGATTAGTCATGCTATCACCTTTGACGAAGATATGGCTCTTAGCAAGGTGGAAAATCTTTCGACTTGGAGGAGCTCTGAAGAAGCTGACACTGGGGAATCGAAAGAAAAGGATGATGAATTAATGCCTGATTTAGAAGAACCCATGGATCCGATTGATCCTCCTCCACATGAGCCTTCCTCTTCTAGGAAGAGGCCTTCATGGCTTAGTGGGCTACTTGATGATGCTGAAGGACATGTTGAACCCCGAGGAACCTTTCGTGAAAGTAAGAAACCTAATAGGTATCAGGGATACCTGACCATCATGAGCACGATCATACAAAATGAGCCTTCATCATTCTCAGATGCCGTCAAGCATCAAGTATGGAAGGATGCTATGACTGAAGAATATGAGTCTATTATGAAGAATGATGTCTAGGAAGTAGTTCCCAGACCCCAAGACAAGACAGTTGTTACTTCCAAATGGCTTTACAAGATAAAGCATGTAGCAGATGGAAGTAGGGAAAAGTATAAGGCTCGTTTTGTTGCTCATGGTTTCTCCCAGAAGGAAGGTATAGAATATGATGATGTATTTTCACCTATTTCCAGATATATGACCATCCGCTCGATCATAGCCCTTGCCTCTTCACAAGGATGGAACCTACATCAGATGGATGTCAAGACCGCATTCTTGCACGATTCGATCAAAGAAGAGGTCTACGTGGAACAACCTGAAGGATTTGATATTTATGATCGAAAATCTCATGTATGTAGGTTGAAGAAAGCTCTCTGTGGGCTGAAGCAAGCACCCCGAGCATGGTATGAGAGGATCGACAGCTACTTGATGAAGCTGGTTTTCACTAGGAGTGAAGCTGATCCTAACCTTTACTTTAAGGTTGAATATGATAAACCTATCATATTGGTGTTGTATGTGGATGACCTCTTTCTAACAGGTGCAGACCCTCTCATTCTCAAATGTAAGAGGGAGTTGGCTTCTGAATTTGAAATGAAGGACCTATGACTGATGCACTATTTCTTAGGACTTGAAGTGTGGGAGAAGCCAGGGGAAAATTTCCTATCTCAAGGAAAATATGTGGTGAAGATATTAGAAAGATTCATTATGGTGGACTGCAAGCTTGTAACTACCCCGATGGAGTTTGACTTCAAGAAGTTAAGCAGTAGTGCTGCTGGACTTGTTTTACGAAATGCTACTGAGTATCAGCAACTCGTCGAAGCATTAATGTTCTTAGTGAACTCCCGTCCAGATATATGCTTCGCAGTCAACACGTTGAGTCAACATATGGTTGAACCCCACCACATACATTGGATTGGTGCCAAGAATCCGTTGAGATATCTTCATGGCACTATCACTTATGGGTTAAGATACACTACTCGAGATGTGAGACTATTTGGATACACAGATGTTGATTGGGCAGGAAATGTGGAGGACCGTAAGAGCACTTCCGGGTGTTGTTTCTCCTTAGGATCTGCTTTGATATCCTAGATGAGAAGGAAGTAGAAGTCGGTGGCCTTGACCATCGCCGAAGCAGAGGATATTGCTGCTAGGATGGCCTCTTGTGAGGCAGTTTGGTTGTGAAAGCTCTTCAGTGAGCTGTTTGGATTTACATTGGATACCACTGTGATCCTTTATGACAACCAGAGTGGGATTCGTTTGTCAGAGAATCTCGTATTTCATGATCACTCCAAGCATATCGATATCAGATACCACTATATTCAAGATATGATGCAGTGAGGAGCTATAAGGCTCCAAATTATCAGTACAGATGAATAGGTCGTCGACATTCTGACAAAACCCCTCAGAAAGTAAAATTTCTGACTTTTCGAGAACAACTTGGAGTTGTTCAAAGACCCTTCGATGAGGGTCATGTATGATGCATTGAGCTCTGGGAGCTCCAGGGGGTGTAGGGTGCTTCTTGGAGCGGCATATGACCATAGGATGTTTCACTATCCCCTGGTGGTATACATGTACACCCCTTGGCGACATTGTAACAGGATTGATGTGTTCTCATGTGACGCCTGGATTGATGTGTTCTCCTATGAGGCCTGGATTGATGTGTTCTCCATGGCGGCCTAGATTGATGTGTTCTCCATGGCGATTGTAGAAGGATTGATGTGTTCTCCTGTGAGGACAGGATTGATTAGTTCTCTTGTTGAGGCATTCTACCCATGCAGTCTAGGACTCATGGGAAGTACCTATCATCTGATCAATGAGAAGGGAAATGAAGTTAGGGACCATAGTAGTACCGATGGATGCATCATTGTATCTATCGTACTCCCTGCGCTAGGATGACCTCCATTGATCTTGGATCAATCGAATTGGTCTGGGACCAGTGGTAGGAGTTGTACCATACTGTGACACTAACTTCGGGTCAGTTGAGACTAGTTTGGGACTAGTGGTACATACTCTGAGACTGAATTCACGTTAGTACAGTATTGGTCTAGGACCAGTGAGAGTGGTACATACTATGATGCTGACTTCGAGTCAGTTGAGACTGGTTTGGGACCAGTGGTACACTCTCTGAGACTCTGATACTGATCTAGGACTAGTGGTAGGAGTGGTACTTACTATGAGGCTGACTTCGGGTCGGTTGAGACTGATCTGGGACCAGTGGTACGCACTCTGACTTTGAGTCAGTGGAGGATGATACTGGTCTAGGACTAGTGGAGTTGTACTCACTATGATGTTGACTTTGGGTTGGTTGAGACTGGTCTGCGATTAGTGGTACATACTTTGAGACTGACTTTGAGTTAGTATGATACATCCTTGATCATTTCTTCTTCTTCATAATTTGGACAAAAGTAGAGAAGAATAGAACAAAGAAGAGTAGCGCATAACAGAGTAGAGCCGTACAGATCAATACAAGGTAGAACAAGACAAAGCAGAATAGGCAGAATAGAGCAGAGCAGGGCAAGGGTCAAGCTGTACAAGGCAGTGCATTTGATGGATGAATAGTAACCACCGATAGATAGATTGCAGATGAAGTTCTCCCTAATGGAGAAGAAGTGTTAAAATTGGCAACTAGGGAAAAAATTCATGTGGGTCATCTTATTCATGGTTGATAATATTTTTATTAGATTCCTCTCATCGAGAGGCGTAGGATTGATATAAATATCATCTTATTTTGATAAGTACTCAAGGAGATATGAATTTATTTTGATTATGGAATTATTATCAAGCCGACCTACAACTCATGTAGGCTCATAAGCCCAGCAGTGGAATCTATTCAAACACCAACATTGTGTATAAATATAGGAGGAATTTTCCTCATTTGGACTCACTCAACTCATCACATCTCTCTCTCGCTCTACTATGTAGAAAAGAGTCTCTTCTCTACTGCGTAGAAAAGGGTCTCTCCCTCACACGTGTGAAGCTGGAAGCTGCTGAAACTAGAGCTGCAACTGTAGAAGTAAAGTTTGACCTGCGTGGACTAGAAGATCTCTTCATATGAATTTCACTATAGGTTCATTTGAACCTCCTCTAAAAGCCGCAAATTTTGGTGGTGGAATCAAGTCAATCCGACAGACGGTTTGCAAGATATCGACTGCCCTAGTTTGAAGGAAGCTACTGAAACTAAAGTTGCAGCCACAGAAATGAAGTTTGACCTATGTGGACTAGAATATCTCATCATATGAACTATTCTATAGGTTCATCTAAACCTCCTCTGGAAGCCGCAACTTTTGGTGGTGGAATCAAGTCGATCCGACGGTCCGTTTGTGAGATATCATCTGCCCTAGTTTGATGATGAAGTTGCTAATGCTAATGCTGCTGATCTAGGGTTTGCTACTGCTGATGTAAATCATATTTATTGTATTGTTTCTCTCTGTTGAATTATTGAAGATAAAAGAAGATTTCATCAAAGGGTTTCTCGACACACTGTGGGGTTTGTCCCTGGCTAGCCGCCACATCTTGTGTCTCTTGTCTTGGCTTGTTTTCTTTTGATCGTTTAATGTTCTATAGGCACTTTACTTTATTTAACTGGGCAGCGGAAGTAACAAAAAGTATGAAGAGACAACTGACCAACTGCCGTCGAGGTGAGTCGAAGCAGTTCGACTACGGGTCGATTTTACTACCGCTCATGCTGGAGCGGGTACCAGAATTGCAGCTGCAAGATATGGTCTTGGACACACCTAGAGGCCCTCGAGAGACGAGAGCCACACGATGGGGCCAAGTCATGCCACGAGGAGGTGGCGGTCGACCAGTGGCATGGGGAGTATATTTCCAAGAGTGGTTTGAGAGGTAGACTATTTTTGTGGAGGACTGGCCATATGTCGGCATAGACTTCCGTGGAGACCCAGACATGCCACTACCTGCTGGAGAGAAGTGGGATGACAGTGGTAAGACACTTGATTTCAATTTTTGATTTTTTTATTTTTATGATGTTTTTTATTTTTTCATGTACATGTCCTAATGACAAACGCTATGGTATGCATATGTAGGACAGGCGAGACCCCTTGGCCTGGCCCCGGAGGCGCGGAGGGATGCACAGGGTATTATAGCTCTAGCTGTGGCTCCTCTGGGAGATGATACAATGGAGACCGTGATGCGGAACCTTGAGGGCTTGCTGATAGGGATCCCCGATTACCAGGGGATAGAGGAGGTCCCCATAGCGTCTCAGATCCATAGAGTGGGAGTAGAACCTAGGATGCACTGCCTTTTGAGGCGGGTGGCACGAGCGGCTATGACTTATAGGGAGCACAACCCACCACAGTAGATATCTAGGTCTTTATTCCCTACTGGTGATTTTTGAGAGACATGTGTCTCAAATGTACAGAGAACACAGGCCCTATCTAGATATGTACACTTTTTTTTGAGCGCCTCGGTGCGCCACACGATATATATATATATATATATATATATATATCTGTTTTTATGGTCTATTGTACTTTATGCTTCTTGTGATTATGTTGATTCACATATTATGCAAATGTCTGTCCAATACATAATTAGCTAATGCATCGGTTTAACGTATTAAGTCGTCTTGGAATATGTTGATAAGTAATGAAATCAAAATCCCTTTATAATAACTTAACACGTAAATACAACCTTAAAATCCGATGATCTCTAACGGAATAACACCCGTTGAGTTGGTGGACTACAAGTTGAGAATCCAAGTTTACAACCAATGTGCGAACGCCAAGGTTAATCGCCTCAGCTAATAATTCAATCACAGAACTATATTCAGCAACATTGTTCGTCGTACAACCCAGACAAACCCCTTGAATATCTACTAACTCATCATGACGGTTGTAGATCACCCATGCCGCAGATGACAAGTTGCGAGTACTGCGGGAAGCACCATCAGCGAAACCAACGTAAGGCGATCCAGACATCTGTTCAAGAAGCAAAAGACACAATAAGCGGAAATCATGTCGTCATACCAAATAAAAACTAAAACAAACATGCACACACAACACACTGCTGAAAGCATACGTATGTACAAAAAGTAAAGAGCACGCATGATAGTTGGTTCAAGTCAAGCCCATTTCGGGACTTGCCTTATCGCACTGTTGCATAACCGGCCTAGATAATGTAGGCGTCGTCTCGGCCTGTTTGATAAGATGATCAACGACACTGATGATCTGCCCATGCCCCTCGACCGAGCGAGGTTTACAAGCTAGAGGATCAATGCCCCCTTTTGCAGAGGGACCGAGGGTTGCAACAGTGTGCAATGAGGGATCAGAACGAGTAGAAACCAAACCGAGTGAAGCAAGGTTCGGAGGTGGGAGTGAAAAAACACCCATGAGGGCGGGATCTTTGAAGAGCCCGACTCCCACACTCTCAAAAGGGATGGAGGTATGATCCACGAAAGGCACATTTCCTTCAGAAGAAGAAGCAAAGAAGGAGAGTTGGTCTACCGTGACAATTTTCCCTTGGTGAGGGAAATGGATGACACAGAAGAGGGATGAAGCCATGGCATGCATGGCATACGTCCAACTCCGGTCCAGAAGGAGGTTGTAAGTAAGATTCGCGTCAACGACCTCAACTTCTACTTCAATGGTTTTTCCTTCTAAAGTGATCGACAATCGTTGAAGAATACCATAGGGACGAGATTCTCTCCCATCGAAGGCTTCCAGTGTCATAGGAGACTGGCTCAGAGTCAGAGACCTGATCACTTTCCAACAAGCAATAGACATAATGCAAGTTGACGCAATAACTGTACGATGGATCGTTTTTGAATTGATGATGACTTGTATAAGAAAAACGATCTGATGAGGCAGCCTTGGACATGGCTCTCGAGATCAAAGGTAATCAGATCCGAATCTGCCGGGTCGATGCCACCGATGGCCAATAGCAGGGACTTCCTCTGAGGGGGGAAGCTCTGGAGAACTTCTAAGGCGGACATAGCCAATGGAGCCTGCGCTAAGTCCTCAACTATGCTGTAGTGTTGAGCAGCATGAGCATTTGGGTTGTAAGATGATCTCCTGAGTACTCCTTTGGGAGGGGGTCTGATGGTCATCTCAGTAGTTGGTCTCTCAATATGGAGCGGACCAGAGCTGGACGAAGGAGCACTTGAGGGAACCCCAGGCTCCTTCCCGGTGGACGACGGATACTCCTTTGTTCGAGTCGTTACATGAACGGGAATGGATCCAGCCATGAAGACTTGGGAACCAAAGGGAGAAGAAGATGGATTAGCCACCATTTGAGTCTGTTGAGAGGGGAAAGGTTCTTTAAGAACCACAGGAATCCCAGGAGCGCCTTTCAACAAACGACTAACCTCAGACCGCCTTGGGCAGTCTTTAGTATAGTGATCCTCCTCACAGATGAGACAAGGATATTTGGGTTTGCGCTTAGCTCCTTCCTCGGATGGAGGTTTGGAGGAATCCTGTTTAGGTTGTTTAGACTTATTCTTTGCTTTCCCCTTTTTCTTTCCTTTCGAGGCCTTACTCACCGTGGTGGACTAGACGACGTTAACCTCGGAATTACTTCCAGAATTTGAACCACCCTGAGAAGTGTTTTTGTTAGAAGCATCTAACTTTTGCTTCCCAGGGTTCGAGGATGATTTTTTGGACGATGGATTCATAGAGCCAATAACTCCATCAACAGATGGCTTTGGTGGAGCTTTGGATGTATCGGGTCTTGGGGCATCAGGAAAATACTCATACAAAGTACCTGACTGAGAGTAAACTAAGTCAAGGTACTGAGCACGCGCGATCGCTTGCTCTTCAGTCACACAGGCTCCCATAGCAATGTCCCATGCAATCTTAGGGACAAAGGAAGTTGTGAACCAATCGGTGAGGAGTTGATCAGGAATCCAAAACTTGATCAACTGGTGACGCCTTCTCCATTCATGTATATGATCAGAGATGTGTGTAGCCGTATCCTGCTTGAGAGACATAAGGATATGGGTCCCTGTCTCGTACCGAATGGGTAACTGAAAATGAGTGATGAATTCCATAGCCAATGAATTAAAATCTTGAAAAGATGCCCGGGTCAATTCAATGTACCATTTAGCGGCGGAGCCGGTCAGAGTCCTTTGGAACAGGCGAAGTTGAATTGAATCATCAAGCCATGAATTAGACGAACAACATAAGTGATAAGTCATTACATGGGCTTGAGGATCCTCTCCAGCTTTGCCATCGAATTTGGGATAGTCACCGGGTATCTTAGTTGGAACTGGTGGCCATTGTGGATTATGAAAAATAGGATCATTTGTTAACTTCGACACATCGGGCAGTTCCAACATCGCCAGAAATGGTAGCTATGGGTTGAAAGACATCTACGGATATGAGGTAGGGCCAGAGTTCCATCCAGTTGCTGGTTTCCCCCATTGACCTTGTCTGGATGGACCAAGTCCAAAAGGACCTTGTCCATAGGAACTTTGTCCATAAGGGTTATATCCGTAACCGAATGGTTGATACTGGTTCTGCCCCCCAGTGCCCCATTGGTTACCATACTGTCCTGCAGGAGAAACATTGGGTTGCTAATAATTTTGATAAGGGGTGACCTGCGGCTGTTGGTAATTTTGATACGGGACAAATTGATTTGGCCCCTGGGGTTACTGGTATCCATATGGTTGCTGGGCTCCATATTGAGCCTGGGAACCAGGCGGCATCTGATAAGAAGGTTGGGATTGGTACCCACCTTGTGGCTGGAGACCAGTTTGATTCTGGGGTTGGTAACCGGGTTGAGCTTGAGAAGCAGGAACCATATGCATGCCCGGTTGAGCCGCCCCAGAGAGATATCTTTGCGAAGACTGAGGTTGGGCCATCTGGCCGGAAGGTTGTCCTAGTTGGATCTGAGACAGACCTACTTGCCCAAAAGGTTGAACTTGCTGGGGGTTTGGTTGTCCTTGTGCAACCGAAGGTTATCCTTGTAGACCAGATGGTTGACTAGGCTGAGCAGTGGGCTAGCCTCGCTACGCGTAAGGCTGGCCACCTTGCCTAGAAGGGTAACCTTGCTGGTTTCCGGGTTGTCCTTGCTGCGCGTAAGGTTGTCCCGGGTTTCCAGAAGGTTGCCCAGAAGGGTAACCTTGCTGGTTTCTGGGTTGTCCTTGCTATGTGTAAGGTTGTCCCGGGTTTCAAGAAGGCTGCCCAAGATATGTATAAGACGGACCAACATAGGTCGAAGGTTGTCCCTGGTACGGTTGTCCTTGTGAGCCTCCAGGTTGCCCTAGATAGGTTTGGCCATAATACTGCTGCCCATAATTAGGCTGCATGTAGGATGGCTGACCTTGGTATGATGGTCCCTGAGATGGCTACCCTTGACCTGGATGGAATTGGCCACCACCGTAGCTAGTGGTACCCCAAGCCACATTCAATGGAATGGTACCTTCTACAGCGGTTTGGGGTGGCATGGAGGTATACAAATAATGATTGACAGGATCATAATAGGGGCCTTGCCCGCCTGGATTTTGGACAGCATGCAAGTACTGAGAATATGCCCCCTGCTAAAATGGCATCAGAAGAAGGCAGGGCACCGCTTGTAGGGTGAACAATTCTGGCAGCATGTGCCAATTGACCACTACGTACCGGGCCTTGGGATGGGCCGACAATAGTAGTTACGACGGAAGATGTCGTAATAGCACTAGCAACTGGAGTCGATGATGCGACACAAACGGTCGGATTGGTTGGAACAGATGTGACAACAGTATGGTGAACCTAGGAAACAAAAGGTCCCGTAGTGGGAACAATGTTATTATCTGACATAGAAGAGGAACTCGCAGAGCCCATAGCATCCCTTGGAGATCTATAGCGCACCAACACTGTGATACCGAGAGGTGTAACAGTGTAGGGCATAGAGATAACCGGGGATGTGGCCAAGATGGCAGTCTCAATACTCGACATAACGGGCGTTCAACTTGATACAGGAGATGTGTCTTCCATGTCGGAAGAATCCATCGGGGATGAAACACCAACAGGAGTAGAGGGGAAATCCTCTTCAGAAGGCTCCCAAACAGGGTTCCAAAACAAGTCGTAAAGCTCGTCCTCTGGAGCACGAGAGTTCAACGGTTGGACACTTGGAATAACAGGGAAAGTGTCACCACAAATCGGTGTCTCAGGAGTAGTAGAAGAAGGAGACCCTTGGTCACTTGGGACGGGACGGGAGATGGGATCGATGGATCTGCCAGGATGATCGAATCAAATAAAAATCCTAGACAAGCTAATGATAAAAGACCCTACTCAAAACTAACATAAACAAGATCTAACAAGGTAAATGTAATCGTGGTCGAATAAATTTTAAAACATTAGGACACAACTTGACCTTTTCATGTTTTAAGAGTCGAGAAAAGGACAAAATATGACTCTAGTTGCCTTCGAATATTTAGCGAGCCTGAAGTGACAAGTGCTCAATAGAGCCTTTTCTTTTAAGGAGTCTGAAAAGGATCAAAAAGTGTCTGCTCTGGAGAAACTAGGCAAGGGGTTTACCAGACAATCCGTAAAACTGCATATACACCTTAGCCATCATATGAAAGCCAAGGACTTTCCGTACGGCAGTCAATCTTCCCGAATGCTGTGTTCGGTGCGTTACGGGCTGTAAGGCGGCAGACACGGCTTCCTGTGGATCAAGGATGATAACCTAGTGGAGTCTCCCCATATATACGCGACGGTACGTGGGAGCACAAGTCCGTACTAGACCATAGTTGAATCACACAAGGAGGAATCACCCAACCTTAATGTGAGAACAAAAGTGACTAGGTTTAACGACGCTGGAGCACGTCTTTAGCCTAGACCTCTAGAATGTGAGCGTTATGTTCCAATGCATTTTTAAGTTCATTCGATTTATTTTAAAGTTGATCTTGAGTTACGTTTCGGTTTTCAGGTCCTATCGTATGTAATTTCTCAAAATCCCTAAATGCACTCTATATGCCAAAATATGTCATTCCATTCGATGGATGCTAATTACAAGAGAGTAAGAGGGCTTTCACACAAACGAAATGATCACAAAACAAAAAATAGCTTCCCTAATTCAATTAATGGAAATCACTAAACTTTTCTTTAAGATTACTAATCAACTAATCAAAATGAAAAGCTTCTAATTCTCATTAACTAATACGAAGCAAAAGAGACTTTTATTTTTGTTGATGGCAAAGTGCATTAATCAATCTTTGAGAAACGATAATAGACAAATGTGGAAAAAACCGATTGACCCTAAACAACTGTGATCCGTGCCCGGGTAGTGAAAAGAAATCGAAACAATGTCAAGATTGGTTCAACAACGATCACTTAAACAACCAAACAAAAGTAAGCAAAGAGGAAGGCTAAATCAAACCAATAGCAAGCAACAAACGAATGTTTGCAAACAAGTAACCAAGCAAAGTTGATCCAACAAACTTGGAACAATAAAACTAGGTCAAAAAGCAAAAAGCAAGATTCGCTTCAACAAGACTCACAAGAAAGTGCTTCAATCTTCAGACAATGAAAATCAAGTCATAAACCAAGTGGAAAAGGCAGGGGATAGCAAGATCAACAGGCTCAGGAGGTAGAATTGAAGAAATTCAATCCTACAGGAATCAACGTGGGTAGAACACAGCAACAATGCGCTAATACGAACTATGCGTAGCAACAATGCGATGTCAGCGCGGAAGCACACGACTTAACCGTGATGGTTCGATTTTCAGAACTGTCGCGACTGTTTTGTGTATTAATGCGATGATCAGGAAATCACAGAAAGGGCTATGTGATGGCAGCGCGACTATTTTATAATAAACCGCGATGAAGCTAAAAAATGACCACAATCAAGCCAAAAAACTCCCAAACCAAGGAAATCACTCTTTAAACAATCAAGGCACTTCCCAGATCGAACCAGGAAACCCAAAAAAGAGAGAACTAATCCCCAAACTTCGAAAAGAGAGCAAAAATCCAACTCAAGGAAAAAATGAACAAGAAAAGGACAAAAGCTAGCTCCGAGCTATTCAGTTCGTAAACCAAACCGGAGATTGACTGAAGTGGCTTTGATCTACTTCGCTAATGTAGAGAAATAGCGTTTCGAAGGCTAACTGGCCGTGCTTCAGGCTCCGTCTAAAGTTTACAAATCAAACAACAAGGTAAAACTCCCCAGTGGAGTCACCAAATTGTTGTGTAGGTAAATCCCCTCTGCGGACAAAGGCGATCCCACTAGCCTAAGCTGGTCGCAATCCTCACGATCTCCGTGAACTGACACCTGCACATGCAAAGAACAAGACAAATACAAGCATAAAATCTGGGAAATGCAACTATGTATCAGTCAGAAAGGATACAACTCAAACATCATAATAAAGACACATGAGTGGAACCATAATGATAGTCGTCTATTATTATTGATAAAACAAAAGAGAATACAACCAAGTTCTAACGTCAGATCCTCCTTTGGTTGGGTCCAGCTAGCAAGTCCCTCAAGCATTCACCCTTGAAGGTAGATATCCCAAGACAAAACTCTCTCTCACACAAGTTTACACAAGATGGAAACACTTCACAACCTTCCTTAAGCACTCTAGCAATCCCACACTAGTCACACCAGCTGCCTATCAAGCTCACACACTATCAGCAATGCTCTAAACACAATCAATTCCAAACTAGCAGCTCATGGCAATGGTGGAGGCTTAAATAGGAGAAAGGGTCTCCATGAATGGTGAGAGGATGAGCTTATCTCCAAGGAAGGTGGCTCAAATGACGAAACAGACATGCCAGAGAAGGGAGGGCGACATTTACAAGGCCAACAACCAGGTCTGGAGTAATCTGGAAGGCCGGCTGTTAGAACAAACTCGCCCAGACAGGATCATCGCGGGTAAATAACTGAACTGGAGCGCTGACATCGCTGCTGAATAACAAAGAAAGTCATATCAGCGCGATCAAATATAAGTAACGGACGCGCTGTCACATGAAATTTGACCAGCGCGGGAATCACGTGTACTTCCGTGCTGGCAGCGCATTAGGTCTGTTTTGGAGCGCTCATCAGCGTGTTTATTTTTACAACAGTCGCGATGATAGAAGAACTTTGGCAAAGTGGGTCATTTGGAAACATTAGAGAGCATGAGCATGATTAATTTGGTCCCATGACACATCAGGAAGACTGACAGGGAGACAGTGACAAATTACTGTGTAACACACCCCCTATCTTCAACCAATTGCAAAAATCAATTCTTTAAATAAATTTTATCAAAAGGGTGGTAAAAGAATGTTGAAAGCACATATGTGTAGGAAGCACAAGTAAACCTGTTAGGTTACTGAGCAAGCTCGCTGGCAGCGAAGCGATGTCGGCTAAGCGAGATTATGTACCTCTTTTGTCACTCATAGAAGGTAAAGTTAAAATTGATGATTTTCCTAAAAACATGGATTCATGGTTTTAGAATGAGTTTATTTCAATCATTTATATTTTATAACTTATATTGCTTAATCTATTAGTGTGGGACCCATGGGAAATGTTTGATTGTTTGAAGACTTGATAGAATTCATCATTTCAACATTTTGGTAAACTTTTTACTCATTACCTTTTTAACCAGAGATAATTGCTTCTTCCCTATGTGTTGCCATTGTTGTGGCCACAATACTCGCCCCAAATAATTTTTTTACAAAATATATTGGGACCCTTCATGTAAATTTTAGTCAAATTACCTTGTTTATGCTTTAATTTTGTTAGTGTTGCGGGATTTTTATTTTTCTTACTTTTCCTCTTTGATCGCTTCATTGTGTACAGTTTCTTGCCAACTTCCCAATGACTCTAACTTTGCTAAATTTGGACTTATGGTTTGAAAACGGTGCCTCGTCAAAATTTGAGCAATTTTCACCGCTTCGGCTTAAAAATGTAAAAAAATGTATTTTACATTGTCAATTATTTAACTAATTTATATGTAAATATAAATTTTTTTAACCAAATGGGTACAATTTCAATATTCAAAATATGGAATTACATGGCCAAAACCGCTTTTACAAAATTTCAACAAAAATAGTAGTATTTTGTGCATCTATGCTTAGGTCCCAATACATCTAGATCTCTAGTTTCTTCCTTCTACAAGCCTTTTCCAATATTACAAAACACTGAAAACTCCCATAGTTTCTAAAGAAAATACCTAAAATAAACAACGACATAACATGTAACAAACAGTAAGTTAATTAGACTTCTTGGCTTCCTCACATTCTTCCCTTTTCTTCTCGCTCATCCTAGCCCCTACAACTTCTTCTCATGTCTATGTTTGCAATTGGGTGACGACCTCATCTAGAAACCTTGCAATAATATTTTGCACCTCTTTGAAGATATTGTCACTTATTAAATCTGAATTTGTGGTCAAAAGGTCTGTCTCCAACTTCACAAACTGTCTTTCCAGCATGGCTTCGATGACTTCAAACTTAGTGTTTAGGCACTCAACATTTTATGCCTTATCTTTCTCCAGGATCTTGACCCAATGGGCGAGGAGATCCATCCTGCCCATAAGCAGCTTGAACAAAAACTCAACAACTCTTTTCCACTGAGTAAGGTCCTCCAACGAGGGTTTCTCATCCTGCAATTCTCGAGCCTCCATTCCTGCACCTTCCCTTCGTACATTGTTTTCACACCAACACTCTCCTTTTACTACGATAATTGAATCCAACGAGGATTGCATCAATTTATAAATTGTTCTTTCCTCATCCTCCCTCACCTTTGCTCGTGCCATTATCTCATGTAAATCCTCAATCTAAAGATCCATTAAATATTCCTACAATCTGATGGATCTTCCGAACCACCCCTGCAACCAATTCGTAGGTAATCGAGATCTTGGCCATCATTTCAACATTAAAGCAACTTTGCAATCTCATGTTGTATTCCTTGTTGAAGTGAGGAGATTGTTGCTCTCCTTGTGAAATTAAACGAAGTCTGATGCGAACAAACAAAGAGATTGTCCTTGAAATCCTTGGAGATGTCATGCATTAATAAAATTTCTACCTTATACCATCTGCCCTATCATCCTTCCATGATTTCACACATTTTCCAACCCTCATCCCAAACAAGGGAGGCATTAACTGTTATGTCCATCATAAGTTAGTTAATTTATAAATATTATTATTTAATTAACTCGTTTAACTAATATAGATGAATTAAACTATTATATTTTAGTTAATTAATTTGTAAATAATATTATTTAATTAACTCGTTTAACTAATTAGATGAATTAAACTATTATATTTTAGTTAATTAATTTGTAAATATATATTAATTTATTAATTAATTATTTAATTAATTAATAAAAACAACTGATTCAAAACTTTTGTATATGTATTAACTATATAATAAAAAAATATATATTAAAATTAATAATTTAAAAAATAAAATATGAAGAGAAAAAATAAAAAACTTCCTACATCATCTCACTTGCCTTAACTCGGAGATTTTATTTGTTACATTACATTCCTCTGAGTCTCAAGGTCAGGATGACATCACAATTAGAGGAGTTGTAAGGGCTAAGCCTTAACATTAATTAAATAGAAGTTTGTAATAATGTGTGGTTTAACGGTAAGTCTACTTGGGCGAAGCTCAAGAGACCATGGTTCAAATCTCATTGAGTACATGACCTACTGTAGTGGCGGCTCGAGAGCAGATTCCCCCCCGCCTTGGCAGCACGAGAGTCTCGCTGTGCTAAAATCATAGGATCTTAGTATATCAACTTGCAAGTAGTTGGATGTACTCTTGGTGTTATAGTGGCAGCTACGAGGATTGATCCTGGGTCTCCCATAGATTAGGACTGGCAGTTACCGATTCACCACGTGGTTAAAAAAAAAAATTTGTGAGTGAAAAGGAAAAACAAAAGAAGGAACCAGTCGACATGAGCCCGACTTCTCCCTCCCCTCCTACTCATACTATGTGCTCATGTTACATGATCCTTCCACTTACCTTCAAACTTAAACTTCACGTAAGGGCTTGTTTTAATAATTTTTTTGTTATTTTATTTATTTTCAATAATAATTATTTATATTAAAATTGTTTGAATAATTGTATTAGTTTTAATTTATATTATTTTATTATATTTTAAAACTATTTAATAGTTTTTTTCATATAAAATTAAAATTTTAACAAAATCAAAACATTAATATAAACAATTGATCCGAATTGGATCCATGAAGAAAAATCAAAGCACCATGACTGTATCAGATCGAGTCAAACTTCGAATTCAAGAGCACAAAGCAATTGGAAAAACCTCTTAACAGTGGCAGTTGGCAACCAACGTGGAACAACAAGGACCTTGGTCAAAGTGCATTGACCGAGGCCCATGGAGACTGTGGAGGAGGCCAAACTGGCACTTGGGAAGCCCAGACTGGGGAAAGGAGGTAGTTTCTAAGTGCTAATCATGCATCGCTAGGTGAAACCCCTCAAGAAGGAAAGCCCTGAAGCACTCGGTCGCATGGGATCCGGGAAAACCGTGGGGAAAATGCTAAAGGCTAAAGGTGGGACCCGCGCTCCAAAACCAACAGTATTTGTCGAGGCACCCTTGGGCGGTAAGCGGATTTGGAGAAAAACAAGTGATTACACTCAGCGCCCGACGTGTGGCAAGCAGAGGAGAGAGAAAACTGACGCTCATGACGTGCTAACGGTCGAGCAAGTCAACTGCGCAAAATGAGCGAATGGCGTCGGATCTGGGGGATCCAGATCTAATGGTTAAGGTCGTGCCTAATGAAAGAACTGGATTCGACAGGGGATTAAGCCACGATCTATAAGGAATTTAAGGTCCGATTTGACCACTGAAGTGGTAGATGAGTCATTTCGCAATGTAACTGAAGAACCAAACTGAAGAGGAAAAGCTGGCGCAATTCGTTGGAAGACAAGTGGCCACTCCTTGTGAGCCGAGGACCATGACGCAGAGACAGGGATTCCAAGCAAATAGCAGCAGGTAGTGTGACGGGAGGCAGAAGGGGAATCAAACAGTCATGAGATTGACTAGCTTTAAAACCATGAATAGAGAATAGAAAGGACATCGAGAGAGGACGCCAAGAGGAAGAGCCAGAAGAAGAAGACGAAAACAGAGAAAAGAAGAGACAGTGAAGCAAAGAGCAAAAGAGATAGAGAGCCAAGCTAACCTACAACATAAGGCAACATCAAGCAATCCCTGAGAGGATCTGTCAAGAATCGAGCACCATATTGGGCTCCTTCCATTAAAGACCAGAGAGGTCAAGAGCTGGTAAGGAAAAGAGTCTGTGCACTCTAATGGCTTAGGCAATCCAAGAACCAACCTGCCAAGCATCATTTCTATTTCAGGAGACACAAATTGAGCTCCTCATTGTAATTCTCTACTTTAAGACACAATAAAAGAAGGCCACCACTGAAAGATGGACCGGAGACGTAGCCCTGGAGGATAGGGTGAACTCCTTATTAATTTATTGTGTTCTTGTATTTGCTTATTGTGTTTCTCTGTTGTTTTTCATTTTTCAGTGTTTGTGTATTTTGCAATCTGATCGATCCGTTGCCTAAAATAACATAGACACACACCAACAAATGAGTCTGTAATACCTTCATTCAATAATTAATTAACTAAGGTCACTCAAGGGTGATTTTCAGATCAAGTGGTATCAGAGCTTTAGGTTGTTAAGGTTAGACAAGCTTGTGTTGGTAGTTGTTGAATGCTCACTAGATCAAAGCTCAAATTAGGAGAAGGAGAGTTGGTCGAAACTAATCCTAAGATTGGAAGAGTCTATCCTCGGAAGACAATGTCAGAGGAAGGTTCAATGGGGCCAGACCCTTAATTCATAGAAAGTTTCCTAGCTATAAAGTCCATGGTAGAAGAAATGTATAGGGACTTTATAAAACACAAGGAGGAAGATTCATCAGGCTCTAAAAAAGACAAAGAAGAAGATGAGTCTCACTTCCATGACCACTCCAAAGGAAAAGGGAAAGAGGAAAGCTTTCTCACACCTCCTAATAGCCCTATGCATAACAAGAAAGCATCTATGATCAAACTAGATGTTAAATTTGATCTACCTATATATGATGGAGAGTTAAATGCAGAAAAGTTGGACAATTGGATTAGACAAATTGACATGTATTGCAGAGTACAGAATATCAACTCAGACAAGAACAAGATTCAAATGGCAAGCCTACGCCTAGGAGGCACTGCCTTGGTTTGGTGGGAAGGCAGAACCTAAGCTGACATGAAAAGACATGGTAAGACTGTCTCTGTCTCGAGTGAATTTGTTTCTGCAATCAAAAAGCAGTTCTATCCATTGGCCTACATGCAACAAGCCATGATGAGTTAGCAAACTCTTCGGTAGTTGAAAGGCAAAAGTGTGCAAGGGTACACTCAAGAATTTAGAAAGAGAGCATTGCTTCTAGGAATCTCATTAGACTCACCAGAGACTTTTTTGAAGTACATTGGTGGTCTACACAGCTACATGAGGCATACCATCCTCATGTTTAATCCCGCTAGTATAGATGAGGTATCTGTACAAGCTACTCATCTAGAAGCTAGAGGAAAGAATGGAAATCCAAAAGTTGGGGGACCATCCCAACCCACTGCAAGCGAGCAAGGAGAAATAAAGCATAAATGGAAGCAAGGAAGGCTAACACGCACAAGCAAGCTTCATGGACTCACTATAAAAAGGTGGGCTGTGAATGAGCATGTTGGATTCTGCATCCAGAGCTGAGCCTAGGAGTTCTGGGGAGGAAGAAAGGAAGATCTGTTGCAGCTATTCGAAGTTTTGGGTCAACTCGGGAGATGAACAACACTTCAGCACAGTTATAAATTGTAAGAATTTTAGCATTTTCTACTAGTTAATTCTGCTCAATCTATTATTGATGAAGAAAATGATAGAAAAAGACATGAACTTTTCTATATTCGAGTTGTTTCCAAACATCAAAAGATTGATACTTTTGTTTGATAGTGGCTCACAAGTAAATTTGATTTCTGAAGGCAATTGTAAAGAAATTGGGATTAGAAACTACACCTCACAAGAAACCATACCCATTAGGATGGTTGAATGATAAGGCACAACTACAAGTGACTAGACAATGCAAACTCAATTTTTCTTTTGGGTCAGCATTTGTAGATGAGGTTGAGTTAGACATAATTCCTTTGGATATATGTGGAATTGTTTTAGTAAGTCCTTACTTGTATGATAGGAAAGCTATTTTCTATAGAGCTGAGAACAAGTATCTTCTTGTTAAAGATGGAATCACATACTTTGTAAGTGCTCATAAGCTCAAGAATAATTATACTCTCATAAACTCAGGGCAGATGAAAAGAATAGTAAATTCTTGTAGACAATTCTTACTGATGGTTGTAAAGGAAGAGAAACCTGATAAAACCAATGTATTTGAGGGCTGTAATTCTAAACAGCAAGATGATATAGAAAAGGTTGTTTCAGAGTATGATATCTTGTTTCAAGAACCTAAAGGTCTTCCACCCAAAAAGGAAATAGTACATGATATTATTTGCAGCAAGATCCTCCATTTCCTAACATTGGAATGTACAGGTTGTCTGCTTTAGAGAATGATGAAATCAAGAAGCAGGTGCAGGAGTTGCTCGAGAAAGGGTTCATCAAGCCTAGCACATCACCATGTGGGTCACCAATCGTTTTGGTGAGAAAGAAAGATGTCTCGTGGAGAATGTGCATTGATTACCGAGCACTCAACAAGATAACAATCCACAATCGTTATCCCCTTCCTCGCATAGATGATCTTTTAGATCAATTAAAAGAATCTGTTTATTTCACCAAGCTGGACTTGCACAGTGGATACCATCAGGTCAGAGTTGCAGAACAAGATGCATGGAAGATTGCTTTCAAAACAAAGCAAGGATTGTATAAGTGGCTAGTTATGCCTTTTGGCTTGACTAATGCTCCTACTACTTTCATGAGATTAATGAATGATGTACTCAGAGCTTTTCTTGATGATTTTGTTATTGTGTATTTGGATGACATTCTGATTTTTAGTAAAATGTGGGAAGAACAGTTAAAGCATGTTAAGCAGACATTAGATGTTTTGAAAAGAGAAAAACTTCATGTTAAACTCTCAAAATGTGGATTTGGCAAAACATCTCTAAATTATTTGGGTCATATAGTAGGGGGTGGTGAATTGAAAATAGATCCCTCTAAGGTGGCAGTGATTGTAAACTAGCCTAAACCCAAGTCTGTTATAGAAGTGAGAAGCTTCTTAGGGGCAACACAATATTGGAGGAAGTTCATTTCTAACTTTTCCTCAATTGCAGCTCCCTTACATGCTTTAACAGGACTGAAAAAGGTGTTCCAGTGGGGAGGCAAACATCAAAAAGCCTTCGACACCTTGAAAGAAAAGATTAGTACAACACCTGTACTAGCATTGCCTGATCTACAAAGACCATTCAAGATCCAAATAGATGCCAGTGACTATACCATGGGAGCAGTGTTGACACAACACGGTAAACCCATACGTTATCATTCTAATACTTTTAATCCTGTTGTAGTTAACTATCCTACATATGATAAGAATTGTATGCATTAGTTCAGAGTGTGAAAAATTGGAAACATTGCTTAATGGGCAAAGAGACAGTAATACATACTAATCATCAACCACTTCAATATCTACACTCCAAAACTAAGTTGCAACAATCAAGACGTTACAGATGGATGGGTTTTCTACAACAGTTTCATTTAGCCATCAGATATAAAAAGGGCATACACAATAAAGTTGCAGACATGTTATCTAGACCCATTATAAATGCATTTACTATACTTAAGCATAATTCTGTGCTACATGAAAGCTACATTGAACAATATGTTCAAGATATAGACTTTAAGGATGTATATGCAACTTTGAGTCAAGGAAATCGGGTAGAAGAATTGGATTATCATGTAAAGGACCGACTCGTATACCATTGTGGGAAACATTGCATTCCACAAACTGAGAGAATAAAGATAATTAAAGAGGCACACACTTCTCTGATATCGGGTCACTTTGGGGTAAGTAAAATAGTTGCACAGCTGCAAAGATTTTTTTATTGGCCAAAAATGAAAGAGACAATTTCTAGATATGTAAGAGGGTGTACTATGTGTGCTAAAAGCAAGCCGAGCAACAGAAAACTAGGCTTGTACACTCCATTACCAGTTCCTTCTCACCCTTGGGAAAGTGTTTCCATGGATTTTGTTGGAGGAATGCCTAAATCTAGGAAAGGTCATGATTATCTATATGTTAAGGAATTTAGACTTCTGTGATCCATAACATTGTTTAGATAATTTTCAGCGAAATCACATAAATAATAATTTGTCGACGCGTTTCAAACCAACCAGTGTGGTTCATCGTCAGGACAAGTTGAAGAACCGATCCAGCTTAGCTTGTTAAATAGTCCTGGCAGAGATACCAATGGCTAGATTGATTAACGACTTTATTACCTGAAAGATCAGAATCACCATTGACCGAGCCGCTATCAAGGTTGAACATACCACGGTCTACCGAATCCGGTCCACAACAGCTTACAACGGGAATACGTCATGGGCTCAGCTCATTTGATACGCCCAAACTAGAACCCGAGCGGTCAGACACTCCCGGGATCTCATCAAACGCGTGTATCTATTCCAAATCACCCACGCCCTGTTCTTGATTCATTAATGGGCCAATAGCACACTCCGCTGACCCACTGAACAGAGCCAAACCCGCAGCGCTGCCAACCAAACTAGCCGGGATCTCCATACCCACGCGAACAGCCCTTTTTATTACCTGTGGAGACATTGGTTCGTTATATGTATTAATATCTAGCACGCCCTGACCTATCGAATTCGATAGGGACTGTACAAACTATTTAACAAGCTAAGCTGGATCGGTTCTTCAACTTGTCCTGACGATGAACCACACTGGTTGGTTCGAAACGCGTCGACAAATTATTATCTATATGTTGTTGTGGATAGGTTCAGAGAAATGTGTATTTTGATACCTTGTAACAAACAGACTACAACTAAACACACTGCAAAATTGTTCTTTAAACATGTATGGGTTCATTTTGGATTACCCACTTCCATTGTATCTGATCGAGACACCCGATTTGTGGGGAAGTTTTGGTCAAGTTTGTGGGAACTGATGGACACCAAACTGAAGAAAAGTACAACTTTTCATCCACAAACTAATGCTCAGACAAAAGTAGTTAACAAGGTAGTAATCTAGTTACTCAGAGCATATTGCAGCGAACATCCTAAGCTTTAGGATGAACATTTGTGTTATGTGCAACATGCTTACAATAGAGCAAAACATTCTTCTACACAAAGATCTCCTTTTGAGACTTGTTTTGGTTTCACACCAAGGTCTCCTTTGATTTTGTCTTTGGTAAACATACCACAGTTGATGAACACAGTGATGTGGACAAGGAAACTAGGTTCATTGAACAAATCCAAGAGATCCACCAAGCAGTATAGGAGCATCTAGAAAACAGCCAAGCCAAATACAAGGCAAGGCATGACGAGCATCAGATGGAGCATAGTTTCCAAGTTGGTGACCAAGTTTGGTTGTATATTAGCAAGGACAGGGTGCAAGGTGAAGGTAAAAAGCTAAATCCTATCAGGTATGGACCTTTCAAGATACTTGAGAAGATTGGTGAGAATGCTTTTCGCCTTGATCTACAAGCTTACATGCACATCTACTCAATCGTAAATGCAAACTGCTTGAGATTGTTTGAACCTTCAATAATTGAGGATCCCAAGGAGTAGAGTCAATTGCCTTCTATTAATGACCTGCCACCTGAGTATCTTAATGAATTACAGGAATACATAGTTCTAGAAAGGAAGGTGAGGATGACGCGTAGAGGGGATGTTGAGTACCTCAAAGTAGGGCTCAAGGGTTCAAAGCCGAGCAGTACAAAGTTGATAGAGATAGGACAAGTGAGACAAATGTATCCTCACTTAAACAATGCTTTAAAACCAACTTTTGGTGGTCCAAAAGCTTTTTCAGTGGGAAGGTCGTGATCCGAATTGGATCCATGAAGAAAAATCAAAGCAGCATGACAGTACCAGATCGGGAAAAACTTCAAATTCAAGAGCACAAAGTGATCAGAAAAACCTCCGAACAGTGGCAATTGGCAGCCAACGTGGAACGATGAGGACCTCAGTCAAAGTGCTTTGACCGAGGCCCATAGAGACTGTGCAGGAGACCAAACTGTCACTTGGGAAGCGCAGATTGGGGAAAGGAGGTAGTTTTTGATGTGCGATTGGTTCTTAGCACTAATCATGCATCACTGGGCGAAACCCCTCGAGAAGGAAAGCCCCGAAGTGCTCAGTCGCATGGGAGCTGGGAAAACCGTGGGGAAAATGCTAAAGGCTAAAGGCGAGACCCGCGCTCCAAAACCAGTGGTATTTATCGGGGGCACCCTTGGGCGGTAAGAGGATTTGGAGAAAAACAACGATTCCACTCAGCGCCCAACGCATGGCATGCAGAGGAGAGAGAAAACCGTCTCTCATCGCGCACTAATGGTCGAGCAAGTCAACCACACGAAATGAGCGAATGGCGTCGGATCTGGGGGATCCAGATCTAACGGCTAAGATCATGCCCAATGAAAGAATCAGATTCGACAGGGGATTAAGCCATGATCTATAAGGAATTTGAGGTCTGATTTGACCGTTGAGGTGGCAGATGAGTCATTTCCTGATGTAACCGAAGAACCGAACCAACAAGGAAAAGTTGGCACAGTTCGTTGGAAGACAAGTGGCCACTCCCTGTGAGCTGATGACCATGACATAGAGACAAGGGATTCCAAGTGAAACAACAATAGGAAATTAAATGGGAGGCAGAAGGGGAATCGAACAGTCATGAGATTGACTGGATTTAAAGCCATGAACAGAGAACAAAAAGGACACCGAGAGGAAGAGCCGGAAGAAGAAGACAAAGACAGAGAAAAGAAGAGATAGTGAAGCAAAGAGACAAGCTGACCTACAACATAAGGCAACATTGAGCAATCCCTGAGAGGATCTATCAGGAATCGAGTACCATATTGGGCTCCTTACATTAAAGACCAGAGAGGTCAAGAGCTGGTAAGGAAAAGAGTCTGTGCACTCTAGTGGCTTGGGGAATCCAAGAACCACCCTGCCAAGCATCATTTCTGTTTCAGGAGACTCAAATTGAGCTCCTCATTGTAATTCTCTACTTTAAGACACAATAAAATAAGGCCACCATTGAAAGCTGGACCGGAGACGTAGCCCTGGAGGATAGGGTGAACTCCTTATTAATTTGTTGTGTTCTTGTATTTGCTTACTATGTTTCTCTGTTGTTTTCCATTTTTCAGTGTCTGTGTATTTTGTAATCTAATCGATCCGTTGCCTAAAATAACATAGACACACACCAACACATGAGTCTGTAATACCTTCATTCAATAATTAATTAACTGAGGTCACTCAAGGGTGATTTTCATATCAACAATCTAAATTTTTGTTCAAATTGTACATTTTACAACCAGTAGTCAATTTTGAAATTCAAACTTTGGAAGGCTCTATTTGGGGTTTTACTCAACCAAATGAGGCCTAGGATGACTCGTTAAAAAGATAAAATCATGTACTGTAACACCGAAACTTCCAAGCTCATCCTGACATTAGGTGAACTTGGTCAAGTACTTTGGTATTATGTCACCCTTCTCCATCTTGATTTTCCTGAGCTTGTCCTTTAGTGTCAGCTTCCTGGGGTCACTGTTGTTTTGAAACAGGTATGTCAAGGCCTTCCACATTGTATACATAATCTCCTTACCATGGAGGTTTGAGACAATATGAACTCGAATTCCCTCTAGGATATTCCTTCTCGCCTTTGCAACACATTTTCTCCACTCTACCAAATCTTGAGCATCAATTGTTGGAGGCTTAGGAATATCTTTGTCTATGAATTCCTTAAGCTCATTGTCTTCCAACACTGCCTTCATCTTGTCCTTCCAAGCAATATAGTTCGAACTACCCTCGACGACATGTAGAACGACATCCTACTGGATCTGAAGTATGATACTACAAATTTGATTTCACCTGCAAAAGACAAACTCTTATTCTACTCTACTAGAGTGATTTCTGCTTCGATGCCATGTATAAATTCCTTGTAGATTCAAACTGCTAATTGTAATTTACTAAAACAATAGACTTGAATCTAATCTACTCATCAACGGAAACAATTAAATGATCATGAAATCACGAAGCATATAAGAGAAAGAACTCAATCAACACATTACACAATTATTTCTTGGGGAAAACCACAGTTAAAAACCCCTTCTATTTGTATATTACATTATTCAAAAAATATGAGAATATTATAATTCTTTTCTCAAGCCCAAGCAACTTCTACACTATCTCTATTTGTCTCATTACTTCCTAGACAAGCCTTGGCCAATACTTAACCAATTTCTACTTTCCCAAGTCCCTATTTCCTTACATTGTTTCCTTGGGAATTAGCCCCCTTTAATTAGGGAAATTCCTCAATATGAATTGCACAATCCTCATACTACATGCACAACCTGTACAATTCAGATGATTATACAACTAATAGTACATTGTCCCTGAACTCCAATCTCAACTAGGTAACTCTCAGGCTTGCTTGTTGATCATTGTAAGCAACACCACACTACACTACATGAAGCACCACACTACTAGACCTCCCACTAGTTCCTCAAATAGATGGAACTACTTTAACCGACTTTAACTTAGTTAAACTGAGTTAATTAATTACAACTAAAAATAAACTCAACCAGGACTCTTATAATGTAGGAAACACTCTACATGAATCAAGTTAGACCCTCAACTTGAATTAAATGAGCCAACTAAGTCAAATTAACTTAGTTAACTAATACAAGTTGTCATGAGATGTGGAATTACAATTTTATTCCCAATTTAATTCAAGGACAAAATTTAATTAGGATTTTCTTGTTTCATTTTCAACATCAGAATTGGATGAGACTTTATGCATATTAGTTATTGGCAACCTCTTATATTTGACAATGTCAAGACCAAACATTACGCAGGCGGTTGGTATTGTTGGAAGATTTCAAGCAACCCCCAGATAGAGCTATCTTCTAGCAACCAAAAGGATTCTTAGATATCTCATAGCCACGACACACAATGGACTTTGGTACCCAAGGGGTAAATATTTTTCACTAACTGTTTATACTAATGTTGATTGGGCAAGTGATGTAGATGATTAAAATATCATTAGTAGTGGTGCTTTCTTTCTTGGAAATGTCTAGTTTCATGTTGAGCAAGAAGCAAGCTTCAATCTCTCTATCTACAACTGAAGCAGAATATATAGCAACAATTTCTTGTTGCACTCAACTCTTATGAATGAAGAAGAAGTTGCAATATGTATAGGCGTTCTATAATCGACCTATTCCTTGTGACAATACTAGTTCCATCAACATTGTTGGATCAGGTGCACAGCTATTTAATAAACACACAGAAGAATTAACACAGTAGTCAAGCACATAAACACAATATTTAACGTGGTTCACCCAACCAATCTGGGCTACGTCCACCAAACATAGGCATCATGAATATATTAAATAAATTGGAGATTACATCAAGAAATCCTCTCAAACTCTCTTGGAAAACCATCCGAATGGTTGCCTATTATATAGAATAGAGAATCTAACAACCTCATAACTCCCTCACATCAAATATAGGAGGCATTAACTCCCTCCCAACAACCTGGAGCTAATCTAGGAACTGATTCCCTATTGTTGTCATCCTTCAGAGATTTCTGCCTATTTGACTAAAACAGAAAATCTCAACAATCTCCACCTTGACAACAATTCGCCTGATGCCCTGTTATTATTATTTTATCTTTTCTGCAAGCCAAGAGAAGCCAAACACCAGCGTAGCTTCTCCAACAAAACTGGTTTCGTGAACATGTCTGCACAGTTCTCCTTTGTATGCACCTTTTCAAGAGAAACGCCCCGTTCAGTGATAACCTGTCTTACAAAATGATATTTGATTGGAATATGCTTTGACTTACTATGATAGGCCGGATTCTTAGCCAAATGTATTGCACTTTGACTGTCACAAAGTAACCTGATGTTATCCTGTAGCCTACCAAACTCACCAAGCAAACATTTCAACCAAACCGCCTCTTTGCAAGCATGAGAAGCAGCAATGTATTCTGCTTCAGTAGTGGACAAAGCAATAATGTTCTGTAGCTTTGACATCCAGCTGATAGCTCCACCTGCAAGAGTAAAGACGTACCCTGAAGTTGACCTTCTCTTATCCAAATCACCTGCAAAATCGGAATCAACATATCCGCAAACAAATTCACTACTCTTATTGTAAGAAATACAATAACTACTTGTGCCTCTCAAATACCGAAGCACCCATTTCACTGCTGACTAGTGTTCTTTACCCGGATTTGCAATGTACCTGCTGACAACCCCAACTGCATGTGAAATATCTGGTCGAGTACAAACC